>JZLH01S0163243.1:8934-36692 GCA_001188425.1 Eucidaris tribuloides
AAGCATGTTTATGCAAATTAAGCGTATATGTCGGTATAACGACTGGAAAATTGTCATGAATTATGCAATCCGTTCTTCTACCTGCAAAAATCATCTTAGACATAAAAATGTACTTATACATGATTATTATGTTAAAACATAGGCTCCAATGGGCTACATGGCGGCCATTTGGAATTCATTTATATGCAAATTTATGCAAATTATGTATGCCAGAATTTTTAAAAGTTTATAGTTATATCATATTTGCATTCCATGATCTCAGAAACATATGTATGGACACCATAATTTATTTATGTGGTTTCCATGTGCAAAGATATGGGCATAATAAGCCATATGGCGGCCATTTTGGATTTATGCAAATTAGATGTCTTTCCCCTATTAGGATATTTTGGGACTTTTAGTATGACATTCTAGGGACCTCAAAGAAATGCACTGTGGTGGAAAAAATTCTGTTGCAATTTGTTTGAAGTTTGGCCAAATTTTAGGCTAAAATGACTGGACTAATAGTGGTCCGCAACGACCGCGGGTTTAGCTCTAAAGAGTACCGAAGTCTGTGTGACGTTACTCTTGTTCAGAAATAACAATAGCCGAATCAGGTGCAACGCGTCGCATCCGGTTGTTTCTACCAATAGGAGAAGCTACAATTGCAATGCGTTATGATTTGGCTGTTTCCCCCACATATTTGTGTATATAGGCCTATTTCATGTCTGTATATTTATAACGTTCCTCTGTTTGGGTGGGCTTTTTATTATTAAGGGTGTTTCCTCTTTTCTTCTTTACCTCTCACACAATTGTGTTCATTATTACGTATGATTTTTATGTGGTTATTTTATGTCGTTTTGTATTTTAATGAAGCGTGTTGAGTAAATGAATTTGACTCCGATTGCTACTTACTTTCTTGACAGGTAGCTTCATCACTGCCATCATGACAGTCGTCACGTCCGTCACACGTATACACCTGCTGGATGCATTCACCCGATTGACAGGTGAATAATGAAGGCTGGCATGGTGTAGCTACGGCTGGAGAGAGGGGGAAAGATGGGACAGAGGTACGTTTACTAAACCTGGGCAGCTCCAGGGGTAAAATCGGGGGGGGGGGTGGAATCCGTCGGGGAACAATTTTTCACCCACATTTTTCTCCCCAAAACAGTAAAAATTGTAGGCGGTTAGGGGTGGGGTGCGATATTTTTGAAAAAAAGTAAAATCCCGCTAATTGTTAGTACTTTGGAAACAATGGTGGGAAGCCGTCCCTCCCCCTGTGGTGCTACCCCTGTTACTAGGTACCACTAACCATTACTCTATAGCAGTAAATAGATTATAGGGATACGGATTGGGATTAGGATTAGGGCTTTAGAACGGAAATTGGCCTTAGTTTAGGGTTGGGATTATGTGATTTAACAGCATAATCTTTTAGAGAAAATGAATAGTAGACCAAATGGCTGTAGATAAAGTGACAATAACCGGTTAACCCGTTGACTACGAGATTCTGTAAATATTCATAGACTGTGTACAGGGCCCATCCGGTTCCCGCAAACAATGGGTTAAGTAGAGTCAACAAAACATGGACACTTACAAGTCTTAAAAGAAGAAAAGGTGATTCTTTCAAGACATGCAAGATGTGGGTATTTAAAAGCATATTGCGAATATCGTGGACACAACATAAAGCAAAGAAGTCTTACAGATGACGAAGACTAAAAGACAACTAATGGATACAATAATAAATAATATTCAAATAGGAAGAAGGATTTCAGATGATGCTAATTGATGGAATAATAAATGTAAAATGGGACGAGAAAGACCAGGAACTCAGTGGATGGATGATATCGAGGAATGGACAGAATTGAGATTATAGAATGCAGAGGCGTCGAGCCTTGGGGGGGTGATCGCCCTACTAATGAAAATATTTGGGGGCAAACATATCAATTTGCCTCCCCCCCCCAATAATTTTGACAACTTGAAAATTCATAATATGTAATGCAATGTTTTAAAAAAGCATTGGAAAGCACTATAAAACCATCAAACACGGCATTAAAAAACTATTAAACATACAAAATTATCAATTTTCGGCTCGCTTTGCGCGCAAAATTCTGTATTATATTATAATTTTTGTACTATTTTTTCTACTTTTGTCTTCCCCCCCTTATCCGAAACATTGATCGACGCCCCTGATAGAATGCATCAGGAAGGCATAAAATAGGAACATGTGGCTGTCCATACATGGTAGCTGACCTGCTGCACATGAAGAAGAAGAGTCAGTAGGTGGTATACCGCTGTTACATGTTCAAATTGGTGGTTTGTAGTCTTGGATTAGCGCCTTTAAACAATCTCTCACGACTTATGATTTTAGCCTACACTGTACTGGTTCAATATTCATGTATTCTGTTGCACAATTATATTGCCTAAATTCACAAGAAATCGTGAGGCTAAAATGTGACCGGCTCTGTCGAAATGAGACAAAAGTCGCACCGGGAGATTTTCCCTGTGAGGTCAAACACTGCGTTGAAGTCGATTTCGGCCAGATTTTTTTTATTGCAGAAAATGAATCTTTCAAAGTCTCTTTTGTGTGTTTGTGTGTGTGTAAGTCTCTTGTGTGTGTGTGTGTGTGTGTGTGTGTGTGTGTGTGTTTTCTCGAAAAACTCTAGATTAAAAGTCATAGATATAAAATCTAACTTATCAGTAATAATTACTTGTATACAAGTGTCAACAGAAACTAATATTAAAACTGTACCTGGTTCTTTGTAAAACAAAAGAATGTCATCATCTTCAAAGTCATCTGCAAAAGAGCATAATAGATAATAGATTGAACACAATAGCGATATAAACAAACCTAGTACAGACACAGTCCTTATCATTTTCTGCCACAACAGAGATTTATCTTCTAGATTAGATAGATATAATTCTAGTGATCTCATTTCGTGGCCATTGGCCAAATTACATGAACTTTACAATAAAAAACACTCAGATTTATATACCGGTATGTACAATTAAAAAATGCAAATACAAATACAAATGCAAATTCGGAACATTAGAAATTATAATGCAAGAAATAATAACGATGTAAAGTAAAGCAATTTAGTGAACCTTTTCAGTGCATGTAATAATAAGTCAACTTCGTGTACATTTTTCGCTATACAGCGTGTATCAAAAAAAAGTAGACACTTATAAGAAAAATATCAAAAATTGTTTTCGTGATTTTGAGATTATTTTTTGATATGAATATTTTACCTTGGACCTAAGCTATCTGATGAAACTGTTGGTATTGAAAGTATATCACGCATGAGAAAGCACATCCCGCTTTTGTGCAATCGGCCAAAAATGCATTTGCGCACAGAATTGTGTTCTTATAATCAATGTTTAATGCCTCACATAGCGGTGCTGCAGAAGCTCTCAACTGATGTGCACAAGGATTGAATCCTCAGCATGCTCAGAGAAGAGCTTATGTCAATTTTGTGATAAAAAAGACAAAAATGAAGCACTGATTCAGATATACCCCCATAAAAAGAAGAGAATGTCATGTTTGCAAGATGAACTGTGAATTAAAAAAAATGCATTTTCTTCTTTTTCAGGGGTTGGTAATTGTATCTGAATTATTGCTTCATTTTGTCTTTCTTGTCACAAAATTGATATAAGCTCTTCTGTGAGCATGCTGAGGATTTAGAATGTAGCAAAAATGAAGCAATGATTCAGATATAACACACCCTACCCCTTCAAAAACAAGAAAATGCTATTTTCTTCTGTTCACAGTTCATCTTGCAAGCATGACATTTTCTCCTTTTTTAGGGGGGTACTTCTGAATCATTGCTTCATTGTTTGTATTTCTTGCCACAAAATTGATATTACATCTTCTCTGAGCATGCTGAGGATTCAATCCTTGTGCACATCAAGAGAGTGTTTCTGCAGCACCGGTCTGTGAGGCATTAAACATTGACTATAAGAACACAATTCTGTGCGCAAATGCATTTTTGGCCTATTTGACAAAAGTGGTCTGTGCTCACTCATGCGTGAAATACTTTCAATACCAATAGTGTCATCAGATAGCTTAGGTCCAAGGTAAAATATTCATATCAAAAAAATAACCTCTAGATCATGAAATATTTGCGTAATAATTTTTTTTCTGAGTGTCTACTTTTTTGATACACGCTGTACAACTTAACGAAACAACAATGAAACTAGACAAACACAATGAAACTAGTTTGGCAAAATTTGTTCGCATAATTAGGGAAAGGGATTTTTCTGAAGATGCTCACTTCTTCGTGTTGCTGGCTGCTTGCAGATAGCCTGTCTGGCTTGAGGAGACGCACATGGAACATCGTGCCACAACGCAGTAGTTCGGACGCTGGTTGAAATGAAGATAGTACATCGCTCTAACGTGCCTCCGTTGGGTTGGCGAGAATAGATGCCATCTGGTCTAAAATTAAGAAATATAAAGTGACTACGCAAAAACTGAAATGCTATCTAAACATATAAAAGGGCCAAGGAGTGACCACACTTTCTCAATGTTGTACTTAACCTTTAACCAGCTGGATATGACATTATAAATGATGAATCCAACTGTATAAAAGGCGGTATTACTTCTAGAAAGTGTGGTCACTCCTCGGAACTTTTAAATGTTGAAATAACATTTCCGGTTTTAGAGTGTATATTATAATTGATTCATAGATTAGGGTCTGTAAAATGGGGTGACCTTTGAGGTACATACTGGACAGAAGTACATTATATACTTGTCTGAATCCTTTTACATAACATAGGGAATATGAAGGTATACCAGGTAGCTCAGAAAAAAAACGGAACGCAAATTTTGTGATTTTTTCCCCTTTTATTACCATAAAGACCGAAGTTTTCCGTTTTACAAATGTCAAATTCCGTTTTTCTCCGCGTTGTAATATTGCAATTTTCCGACTTGAATTTCATGTTTGTTTGTTTTATTTTGGTGTGGGGACAAATTTACACTTAAAACGGGATTTCTTTGGCTTTATTAGGCATTTTTTGTAAATTAGTTTAGTTTTATTCAGTAGATAGTTATTAAATTTAATCTGGGGGAATTTTCAAGCATGACTTTTTTTCATTTTTGGTAAAAATGCTGTTTTCCACATTATACCTCAAATTTCGTAAATGCGGAATACTTCAGTCTTTACATTACCATGTTCCATTATTAATAAGATTGTTATTTTCTCGATTCATCCGTGTTCTTTTTTTAGCAACACAACGTTTAGCTCACCAATTTTTGTTGAGCAATTTTCATTTTAGAGCCAATTCTGCAGTGGATTTCAGCTTTTCTGGCAGTGGAGCGCTAACGATGTGTCTTATTGATAGCGTCCCATAGAAATTACACAAACAGATAGCTAAGCTCATACCAAATTTACATTGGTTCACCAAGAAACAGCCTTAAAATAAAAAGTACTAAACTAAAATAGATGATCATGATGTCATTCAACTCGCAACAGAAGGGTCTGTCAGATAAATTATATACAAATGAGCTTTCATTTCGGTAGAAAGGGCGTTAAATTTACCGTTCCTCTTTTCTGGGTTACCCGGTATAACGGGATTGGTATGCAGACTATGCACATGCCATTTGCATGAACACTGTGTTTACTTGAATCCTCTGTGCCTCTGTTACGGTTAACCAGATTGCTAGTGCACGACTTTTAAAAATCAATGTACCTTAAAAAAAATAAAGTGTGTTATAAACATTTCAGAGCCAGTCCTGTTTGCCGCGTAACTTCACAGAGCATTATTTTCATTTAGATATGTACACTAGTCATGAGTGTGAGACATTCAGTCTTGTCAGATGACCCCGTACCTACATGGGCATTGATCCTAAAACAGCTGGGGAATAATGATCCCCACAATTTAGCAATCCCTTTAATAATGTGGTGTACGTTGTTACTCTGATGTCATCACGAGATGAGACCTTTCCTCAGAATGAAATCTATATCATATATATAGCATGGGCGTTTCACTTTTTGATAAGAATACGAGATCAGTTCAAAAGTGCCCGGTCTTATTATCATTATTGTTTGCGAAAACTGGTGCAAGCCAAAAGCCAATTGTTAGACGCTGTTTCATAAATTTACCTCAATGAGTATGCAGGAAATTATGATACATCTTAAGACAGGGGCGTCGATTCATGTTTCGGATTGGGGGGGGGGGGCAAAATTGAAAGAATGTCCACAATTTTCAAAATTTTTCTCTTCACTGATTGTTCACATTATTTTGAAAATTTAGCCATTACTTCACTGATTTTTTTTCCATTTATTTTGAAAATTGTAATACAGAAGCGCGCCGAAAAATTTACAAATTTGTAAGTTTAATATTGTTTTTATGCCATGTATAATGGTTTTATAGTGCTTTCCAATGCTTTTTAAAACATATATTGCAATGCATATTATGATTTTTTCCAGTTGTCAAAATTATTGGAAGGGGGGCCAAATTGATATGTTTGCCCCCCAATATTTCAATTGTGGGGGGGATCGCCCCCTGCCCCCTCCCCCCCGCCCCCCGCCCAAGATTGACGCCTCTGTCTCAAGAAATATCATTTTGAATGGTGCATAAAGAAACAATGACGACCGTAAAGGAGTTTCGCAAAAAGCTAAGGCTCTCCTAGTAGCCATTTCCGTCGGCCATTCTTCGATGGGTCATGCATAATCACAAGGCACCAAGCTTATTCTAAGAAATAAGAGTCGATCATCAAAACATGCTTCTTTATGTTTCCTGGATTAAAGTCGGACTCGTTTTTAACAGAACCTGTGTTCTCGCATATAGAGACATCTTGGGTTGAATTTTTCATAGCAATTTTGCGCAACCTTTTTAATACAATCTTTAGACTGAACGTGAATAAAAACCCCAAAATCTAAGCAATGGAAGAAATGATAAAGTTAACAAAACAAGCGGGATGTATTATTTTCAAAGTAGAGATATATCTGCATAATTACCTGTCTGGTATGTACCAGTCTGTGTATGACATGGGCGAACCGTCAGACCAGCGGAACATTCCTCTCCCGTTCCTGTTACCTAACCCTAAACAACCGGTGAAGTAATAATCCGCGTTATGTATGTTGGAGAAATGAAGACTGTAATGGTCAAAAAGTTTTTAAAAAAAGACATGATCATAACAAAATGAATATTGATACAAATTATATAAACATATAAAATTACATATTTATGTAAAAGAACTGATTCTAAAAATAGTCTGAATTCCAGACTCCGCCTCTGCAATACAGAAGTAAATATGTTTCGTCTGGCAGCCAGACTAATAACAAACAATGTTTACCATGAAGGTGAAAGCTCGTATTGCACTGAACAGACTGAGTTTCATTTTGAGATGCTGTGGACATGGCCGTAGGCAGCAAAGGGGGGGGGGGTCCCCTTCCATAAATTTTAAAATGTCAATCTTTTTGTTTCTACTTTGAAATTATTTGATCAGTGAATGAGGTTCTTTATAATCTTAAAGACCTCGCAACGACAGTTCCGTATTGCGTGCAGGCCTTTTCAGCCAACATGACTTACAGACCGAAGTTTTCCGCGTTGCGGATTTTCCCGCGGAAATCATGGAGTTTGAGGTATAACGCGGAAAAGAGCATTTTGAACACAAAAAAAGTCATGCCTAAAAATTCCCCCGAAGTATAATTGATGAATAGTCCCAAAAGATGCCTAACAAAGCCAAAGAAATCTTGCGTTACCTGTAAATATGTATTATACTAAGCTTGACGTTATTTTTAATGTTGTCCAACAAAAATAAATTCAAGTTGGGAAATTGCAAAATTACAACGCGGAGAAAAACGGAATTGGACATTTGTGTAACGGAGAAAATCGGAATTTGACACTTCTAAAACGGAAAACTTCGGTCTTTACGAATATGTGCATTTGACATCTCATTCTGTCTCACCGACCATACCTATGTAAGTTCTTTGAAACTTGGCGGTCCAGTTTCTGATAAGATGATCAAACACAAAGTTCATGTCCCCGACGTCCTTGATGCTCGCCAGATGAGAATAAGAGCCCTCTAGGGTGCATAACTCTTCGGCGTTATTCCACGTCACATCCGTGTCCATTTCCAGGAAACGGTAGCAATAAGCATTATACATCACCCAACCTTGGGGGCAACTGTACACTGAACACACATAATAAACAATGAATAAATAAATGAATAAATAAATAAATAAATAAATAAATAAATAAATAAATAAATAAATAAATAAATAAATAAATAAATAAATAAATAAAATACATACATACATACATACGTGCATACATACATAAATAGATAAACAAAATAAACAAACAAATAAAGAAAGAAGTAAATATTTAGAAAATGATAGAAAGCAACACAGAAAATAAATCTCAAACAGTATTTCAACCTTTCACCCTTCCTATTGCACGCTTCATTCACATTTAAGCTTTAAAATGTTATCTGTAATGCCAGTAATAATATGAAAAACATTACTCTCTTTTTAGCTATTTAGAACAAGGGTTGAACAAAATCAATATCAAAAAGAGAAAGTTTTGATAGAGATTTGATATTGCAGATCAGATTTGCTGTTCACATCTCTATTATTAAGTGGTTGATTTTTTCATTTTAACGACTCAGAAAAGCGTAATAAACAAGGGCAGCAACTTTGCTTTGCAGTATAAATTCACTTTGTAACCCTTTTTTCCCCTTCATTTGCATCTCTTCTAGATGCATATGTATGCAAAGACTGATGGTTACGTGCTTGTATCCGGGAAATCCAGTGACCCAGTGGAGACTGATGGTAGAACTGCTGCCTAGATATCAGTAGGGTTCGGGTTAAAAAATTTTTTTGAGGCAATCTTTCTCCGGTCAAATAAGAAAGACAGATCAAACATTTAATGTAATTATCGTAATTATAAAGTTTATTTCGTTCCATCATACATTTGTAAAAAGGTAGACTACACTAAATATTATTTAGCACACACTTGTGGCTTATATGTGTTTTCACTCCTTCCACCCTTTATGTACAATCATCATGAAGGCCAACAGGAAGTGGATAGGCTGGAGATGCCCCCCTCCTCTTGCTTTCAACAGTGAAGGGATTATCATATCATTTGCCCCCTGCACTTTGTGGGGATGGAAACCATGCACAGCACTAAACATATCAATTTCTTAAAAACAGAAAATGCTCCTCTTTAGCGCAGAGAAATCCGAGGTACCGCACAGGTCATGCTTCACTGCTCTCACACCGTCCTGTGTATAGGAGGAAGCGACGGACTGCTGTCATTGTTCACATTCACACTCGAACGCATAATAATAAAGAGTGCGTGCAGCTGGGACTGAGAGAAAATGTTGTTTATGTTTGGTTTTTGCCAATTCCGCGGGCCTTCTCCTAGCCAATAAAATTTGATTTTTCCATTTTTAGAAACACACACCTATCGTCAATATATTTATAGATGGCGCACTTTCATTTTGTGAAGCGGCAAAGTCAGAAAATGTTGAAAAAGGGATACTTCACGAGATTTTTTACCAAAAAGGAAGTCTTATCAGACTCAATATCACGCGCGGTCAAACATTGACTTCGCGTACATATTTGATCTTACCTAAGAGATCCTATTGATTATCATAAATCTCGTGTCAATAGTATATAAAGCTTGTAGATTTGCTACAATGGCAAAATATGTGCCAAAAACGACGGTTTTAGTTCCAGTTTACCATTGTGTTGCAAAACTGTAGACTATGTAGAAAGTAAAAGATCGCTTAGAATTTGATATGCCACAAATATGTGGTCATTTGTCTTTGATTAGTCAAGTGTGCGATAATGAATAAGAAATCCATTTAATATTCACTTAAAGTGATAGGCTAACATTGTGGAGCTTCAATTTAAAAAAAAATTGTCAAACTTTGATATCTGAGCTACATAGTAGTGTTCAAATGGACAAATAAACACCCTAGAATACAAAAGTTTAGAAAGTTACACTGCCAATGGCAAGTTATACATGAATAAACAATAAAACTCGGGGCGAGTTTTATTAACCTAGGTGTACACACAGTAAGTCTATGGGAGGAAATGGGCAAGTGAATCTGGTCAATTTACGATTTTCACATTTTAAAGCACTAAATAATCATTTTGAAATACAATTTTTTCAGGGCTTCACTTTTAGACCTCATCAAAGACACTGGTAGCATGGGGAATCATGCGGATCAGATTTTTTTTTTAACTGTGGTAAATGTTAGCCAATACCTTTAAATGCGATTTTGAGGAATAAGATTTTGACAAATTTCCTACCGAGAGACGAGGTGACCTCCACACATTGCTCCCCTTTTCCATTGCCAGGGATCTCAGGTGCGTTCCCTTGCTTATCAAAACCAATTGACGGCCTTGATTGAAGATACTTTTGAAAATTGTGGCAGCCCCATTTACAATTTTTTTATACCATTCTACCTGACCTACTGATAGTGTTTAGACAGGCAAGTAAACACCTAGAACACAATAATTTTGTTGAAAGTCATGCCGTCACCAACTTAATACCCTCATGCTCATGATTATAGAATATTTTGTTGATACGTTCTCCTATATCGTCCAAAATTTTGAAGACAAGTGTTTATTTCACAAAAACAATTCTTCAAAGCAATTCTTGGATTTCCTGAGATGACTAAATTGAAAACTGAAATACGTTTGAGCGCAATAACAATTACATAATTTATTTTTTTAATCCACAAAAATCATGAAAAAAGTATTATATTAAAGTAATTTAAACAAACAATCCCCAAAACTGATAAATTTGTATCTAATGTCACTTATCATTAAATTAACATCAGAATTGTCTATTACAAGTCTAATAACGCGCGTAACCACCACGTGACTCAACAACAACAACACCAACAATACCACCATTTATTAACACAGGTTTTAGTGTCGAGTCGGATGCTACAAACTGCTCAGCATTCCAGAAATTCTTAGATTATAATTGTTTCACCTGGGGTGAGCAAATATCAATCTCAGATGCATCGTTCAAGGAAAAATGGCAACTTCTAAAATGTTTCTAAAATATTCCATAATTATGAGCATGAGTGTATGTATATATATGACATGTCCCGGGAACAAAAATTCTATGACACAGAAAGTCCAGATTTTGTAGGGTTTCAGTTTCAGACCTACCAGAGATAGCTGGTAGCATGGAGGATTATGTGGCTCAATTTTTTTTCTTAATTCTTAAAACATGATTTAATGATGCCTGCAACGGACAGAAAAATGTGTACATTGCGGGATTAATCATTGTAAGGGCCATCGCACACTACGCGATCAGCTACGATCCGATTTTGGTGATAAATCTCAGTAGCATTTAATATGGGCATTTTGAAAAATGAAACTTATTTGATTCGAATTCTGAACGATAATATGAGCACCTAAAATAGGATTTTGGTGCACTGTCAGCCTTGAACCCTGAGTAAGGGCCAAATTATTTTCAAATCGTAGACAATCATAGGACTTCTTTCACGTCACTACGATTCTGAGCCGATTTAGCTTTTCCTCCTACTATAGAGAGCTCGAAACGGGCTATGTTTTCGCTTGTTCTATGTGTATGACTATTCAGAACTTTAATAAACAAATGTCTTGAAATGTTTATATGTAACGCTGTTCCATTTTCTTCAAAAATCGGATCGTAGACCGATTGTGTAGTGTGCGACGGCCATAAGAAAGATAATAGAAAAACTTACCCGCATCAGTTTCCAACACAACGGGTGTTTCAGGTGCAAACCACGCGGTTTCATATTCTGCCAGGAACTTTGCTCCCGTTGTAGTTGTATCTAAACGAAGTTCAATTCTAATATAGTTTTGTCGAGCATAAATGGTCTCCGGTGGAAGTTTTGAATCACAATACGTATTCGTTAAATCAATCCCACTGCTGGTTTTCTAGAAAAAAATGAACGTTTACCAAAGTGATAAGTTGAATCAAAGGAACAAACGGGCGAAAACCAGGGTGCAATATTTTAAAAGCGGAGCGTCCTTGTTGCACGCCTAACATTAAACAGTGTGTAAATGTAATCCGTCACCACGATACCCTCATAAAGTCGCACATCTTATGAATGATAAACATAAAAGAAAAATAGTTTGGGTGAATGAATAAATATTAAAACTTTTGCAACATGTAAAGAGCATAAAACAGTTAATTTCTGAGGACATTTCACATTCATACTTTATATCAGATTAACCATATTTGGCACTTTCCTTACCTTCGGGTTGTACGACTTTTTCAGGGTATCGTGGTGACGGGTCACAATTACAGAAGAAAATGAATAAAAGAACATTCGGTAAAGTATAGAAGCTAGAAACTTAGTTACAATGAAATTATGGTGACCGTTGAAATTAAACTTTGAATGTTTGAATTTTGAACTTTTGTCTAGTACAGACGAAAAAATCTTTGCATAGAACACACACTAAGGTAACCGTTGGTTTTGGGGGCATTTTTAAAATTCCGGGTAATTCTGATCTTCGGATTTCACAGACCTGTCCTTTGTAATAGCCTAAGGGCATGAGTGACCATTTACTGGAAAACAAGGGTTTGCAAATGAGATTATGATAATTTCATATAAATATGAAATTATATTTAAATACTATTTTAACATTATTTTATATTTATATGAAAATAACTATGTTGTCAAAAAGACATGCCAACAGGAATTAGATATGGAAATTAATGAAAATTTTTTTTTTCCAAATTTTCAGTAAACTTAAGGTTAAAAACTTCATTTCGATGTAAATAGTTACTTTTTAAGTATAAACAAAAGAAAACACTCAGACAGAAATGCGTAAAATTCAAGTCTCCAGGAAATACCATGTTGTGTGCAACTTAGAAATTCAGTTTTGAAAATATGGGTGTTTGGGGTAAGCGAGTAAGTCACGTAGGAATTAAATCTAGTACAAACCCACGCTGTAAGAATACACCCTTTCCCATTACGTAACCGACGATTCGTCTCATGATCTTCTTTCGTAAGTTTCTATATAATTCTTTCAATATCTTACCACTCTCAAACAATACTTCTTGTAATCCACGCAGGTCAAGAACTCAATCTGTCAAAATTTGTGCCACATGTTACCAAAAGTTGTACAAGTTTTACACTCGTTCAATTGCATGTAACATGAAGGGTATGTTAACAGAAGAAATATGGCGTTCAAATTTAAGGAGATATAACTTTCATGGTAAATAAAGCCAACGTACAATTGCTCAGAATGAACTACTTAGTGGCTGCAAACTTGTTACTATAGGATTTACCTCTTTGACCTTAACGTAACTATATTCACAGTATTCATCCTGCGAGTTGATTGTAAAATTGATGAATCTGAGCTTGATGTACGAATTGGATGCTGTGTTAATAGTCCATATACAACTACTTCCGGGATCAGCTGCTGCCGGATAGTTTGTCGATGCGAGGACGCCCTTTGGTGACGAACACTGTAATTCGTTAAACGAGCATTCGCCCCATCCGACGTAGCAGCCAGGTACATCTGAGGAAAAGGGAATGATATCAACTGGAAGGAATCGTTGCACAGATGTGCCATTTTGTGGTTGTCGGGACATTTTACATTATCCGAGTAAAACGTTCAGGGTGTTAAACCATGAATTTCGACTTGTTTTGTAGTATCCCTACCAGAAAAAAGCACAATGTCGTCACAGTGTGTTCACACAGTGATCACAGTGTCACTCTGTAAAAATGGGCCAAATCCACAGAGTGGCTAGAAAAACACAGGGTCGTCACAGTCTGACCTCTAAGAGCACATAGTGATCATAGTGTCACACTGTGAAAATGGGCCAAATTCACATAGGGCCACATTGTGTCCACACTCTTGTCACAATGTAAACACACTGTGGACAACATTGTGCTTTTCTGGTATATACGTCTTTTACTGCCTGACATTTATTCCCCGTTTAATTTGGAGTAGGTTACTTACGTATACCTGCATCAGGTTTGTGCATGTAGACCTACATTTGTGGAACTCGCTCTATGACATGCGTCTTCCTTATTCTGCAATAACGGTGTGGTTTGTAGTGTTGCTATGAAATATTTCTTGGCGACTTCTTTGTTCTTTTTACTAGAAACTACTCTCGGGGAAAAATAAATCATAAACTACCTCATAAACTACATCAACAAGGAATTGACACAAACACGAAACAAAACAGAGGATTACAGATCAACACCATTACATAGAGTACATCTTCATAGTTCTATCTTCACCGCAAAATTATCATTAAACCGTTTGCAGGTCCCCAAAAGCCATCAAACCAAGACGGTCCCCAAGTTTAAGGTCCAAAAAACACCAAAATTGGCAGACACGTGCAATATTGCTGGATAACTCAAGGCACGTCAAATTTACTCTACATCGCATCTTTATGTGGTCTACAGAAAGCTCAAAAGGCCTAAAATTACGGACCATGAGCTGCTGTATATGTACTCCCTCCCCGTGAATGATGCAAATAGAATATATTTAGACGGATTTTATTCTTTCACCGGGTGCTTGATTCTTGGAAGCCACGGCATTGGTTGGTAAGCAAAAATGTAAAACCAAACTTAACAAAAATCTGTAACTTTAATATATATTTTGCTCCAACTTTCTTTTTTGGGGGGAGGATGATGCCCTTTTGAAAAGGAAAAACAAATGGATGTTCCGCCTTTTGCAGGTAAAAATAATTTTCCTGGGCCACTTTTACTTTTTTGGAGTCAAATTGGCTTGAGCACCTTAGTGGCATGCGGGCTAGGAATACTCACGAGGGAGTGGAGGGGGTGCATACTTGTGCAGGCGTGATATGATCCGATGATAATGCAGGGAGGGTAAAGTCGTGAGGGAGCAGCATTAAAGTCACAGGCTAACAATGACCGTAGTTTAAAAAAAAAGTGAGCAACCGAATCCTCCATGTTCTAAGTGTCTTTTATAAGATCTAAAAATGAAGCCCTGAAAAAATTGTTTTTAAAAATGATGAGTTAGTGCTTTAACAAAGTGATTAGTGAAAAACTACAAGCACTAAAGTTGACCGGATTTATCTGCCCATTTCCTCCCATAGATTTACTCTATGCAGGTCTAGGCTATTTTATCCTCCACCTGAGTGAAAATTGTTTATTCATGCATATCTTGCCAGTGCCAGCATAACTTTCCAAACATTTGTATTCTAGGGCGTTTATTTGTCCATTTAACCCCTCCCCCGCTAAGTAGCTCAGATGTCAAGGTTTCACTGTTTTTTAATTGAAGCTGCACAATGTAACCCCATTACTTTAAAGGTGCTTTAAAGACTATAAACCACCACTTTTGCCTCTATTTCTACCGTTAATAAATTACCTGAAAACCAGTAGTTTGCCTGGAAACCACTTGATTTGCCATCGAGTCCCGTCAACACTTCCATGGTGGCGCTCTCCATGTCGCTTATCAGGAGCAGAGGGGATTTTGATTGACAGGTGAAAATAAGCTGACGTTTCGACGAACCCACGTGACCAGTGACGCGAACCAAATCTTCACAAATTCCGATCATATTGGCTAGCATCTGAAAAATGAGATTTAAAGAAATCTGTGTTTCTCTTAGATACGCAATCTCTCAGATGTGCAATTTCGTATGCATTGTAAATTGTAAGTAATTTATCAAATTATCTCACCCAAATATATCATTCGAAAGTAACAGACATAATTATGTATATATATATATACATGAATTCCGAATGCACTCTGACGTAGCAACAAAGTAGCTTACTTTCTCTTTAAGGCGAAAACGTATAGCAAATGACAGAAACGAAGCGTATTTTGGGGGTGATCTCTGTGAGTACGAATTCTGTCTAAATTCAACTGGGGAAAGTATATAATACAGAAATTGATATTTTCTATGACCTAACTCAAATTTTGGCAATTTTCCTTACTGCCATGAATGAACAAAGCTACTTTTTATTCCCAGCTTACGCCAGAAGAAGGTGTAAATGTCTGAGACACAAAAAAAGGAACTTCACGACTGTGTGAACGGGATGTTAGGCCGGGTCGACTGGTGTTTAGGTATCCCCTATGTGAGTTCTAATGCTGCATATTGTTGAATTCAAGGTTTTTCTCTTTTTTCACATACGGATGTGATATGTAAGCTTTCTGGCATTCACTGCACATATATGATATCGTTTATCCACGGTTTCGAAACTCCACTGCATGAGCTAGAATGTTTAATTTAACATCCAGTGTGTCGCCCAGTTTAAATACTACAAGTTGGTGCTGAATTTCAACACTCTATGTGTTATTTTAACGCCAAAAGAATAACTTTTGAAACATCAGGAGTACTACCGTAAACACCAAGTATGTTGAAAATTAAAACCATTTTGGTAGCTATATTGGGCAATACCCGGGGTGCTCATTTTTACACCCAGGCTATTAATGTAATCTGTTTATAGGTAGCAGTACAGTATTTTCATAATAAATGGACCCTTAAAGACTGGGTTTAGGATTTACAACACCATAACTTCTCTTCATATCATTACCAAATGGTAGTTAAGTACTTACAAATGGTGTGTTCACAGTTTAAGATCTATGTCATGAACTTATTGTTTTATGGGAAAAACTAATAACGATATGCTACCAGAATATAGTTTCCGTGAGTTCAAATTTTGCTGATATATAGGCGTTCGCATCACGAGCTGAGCGATGTGGACAGTGGCTCACTATTACGGTCAGGTGAATAAACTCTGCGTGACCTTCGTCTAGCTGACAGCGACAGGTTGCGCCAGAAACGATTAACGGTTTCTGAAGTTTAACCGTCCAGATTCTCACTAAAACTACGTATTCTACCCAAAGGTTCTATTAATTTATTTATGATAATCTTCACATTGTGAATGATTTCAGCTGATTACATTCATTTTGGCGTTGTTTTTTTTTTTTGGGGCGTGCAAATCCTGAAACCAATCATTAAATTATACTGCTGTGTTTCTATTTCATTTTAAACAAAGTGTCATTTTACTCCCTTGGCCTCTAAACGGCCCATTCACCATCAATGGGCGAATATCGCTGTTAAGAATTAAAGACACTATATAACAGTGTGGAAGCCTTATTTAAAAAATTTTGAAACCTTGCTCTCTGACATATCTGGTAGTGTTTGGATGGACAAATAAACACTCTAGAACACAAAAGTTTGGAGAGTTATGCTGTCACTAGTACAATATGTGCAGATTCAAATTGGCACATTAATTTCCTATCGGGCGATAGGAAATTCTGCAACACAGCCGTCTATGCCGGGAAAGCTGGAATGGCTCTCAATCGATTATTTTACTTTTTAAGGCATCTTACTGCATCGTTTTAAACTGCAATTTTTTCAGGGCTCATTTTTAGACCATGTCAGAGAGCCACTGGTAGCATGGGGAAATCATGCAGGCTCAGAATTTTTTAAACTGGAAACACTTGTTATACAGTGCCCCGTTTAAGACTCACGTTGTATTCGGTAAACTGCAGCGCGATGTATTTCCCCTCTGGGGCTGCAATGTGATGGCTACAGTGACTGTATGGTGGGAATGACGAAGGGTACGGCCAGGTGAGGATTGTACTGTCATTGACGGTGATGACAGAAGTTGATCCACATCCGGTCGAACAAGCAGATGCACTACAATCTGAAATAAAAGGTCGAAATATTGGGCATTTATAATCTGGGATGTCCATTCAGGCCAGTGACAAAACGAGGAGAAGTAACACTGCCTCAAGAACCAAACTGTATAAATTTCTCAATTCCGAAATCTTGAACGTTTACAACACAGATATACGCCAGGCATACAATCCGTCTGCGATTGCCTTCATTGCGTTCAGACAATGAATAACTTATTCGCTCAAATAAATTGGGAATAATAATTGATATGCCAAAAAACCTTCCTAAATGACATGAAAAAATCGAAGTATTTGAGAAAAGATGAAACAAAAGTGCACCTCTTATCAAAAATAAATATTCTTCTATGGCTAACAGTTGTACCTTGAGTACCGATTCTTTGTGTTGTCTAACACAATGACGTGAAATTTCTCCAACGAAAGTTGCTCCGGTGATTATTTCAAAGAAGACAATAAGTTAGGGTTAGGGTTGCCATTGGGTTTCCAGCCTAGATTTGGGTAAGAGTTAGGGTTAGGGGTTGTGCTTGGGTTAGGATTGGGGTTAGGGTTAGGGTTAGTGGTTGTGCTTGGGTTTTGGGATTAGGGTTGGAGTTAGGTTAGGGGTTTTGCTTGGGTTAGGGTTAGAGTTAGGGTTGAAGTTGTGCTTGGTTTAGGATTAGGCATATTGAATGAAATCATCGTCGGAACAATTGTGACAGGAGCAAATGTCATGGGACCGTCAAAGATGTTTTACAATTTGATATAACAGTAATATATTATTATCATTACCGACTTCATCATACGTCAGACTAAAACCAATTTCTGTCGGCATGTCTGGACCAAGGGGACCCACTTCATGCCGTAATGCAGCAGATCTGCTGTATGACATTAGCTGCAGGTCGACGTAATCACCACAGATCGGTCTGGGGTTGTCCAAAGTATTGTTTTCAGTAACATCCGAGAACAAGAGCACATCTGCGCAGTCGAACGGTGGAGAATTGCTTCGACGCAATGTTAGCTGGTGTATTGACAACCTAAAGTAAAGTAAGAATGAAAGTCAGATGGGTAGCCATTTTGCTGGGGTGGACGGGGTGTAAATTACTCAAATGTATCGACAGAATAGTGCCTCAATGTAAGTGAAATGCAAAACAATCGCAACAATAAAAAAGGCACATCGAAGTTATGGGGCTGTCAAACGTACAGTAGAACATAACAATTCATCCAGTCATCACTCGAGCAACTCAGAGGGACTTGAATAAGTTACAGAACTGATTAATTCAATTTCGATTGGAGAGTGAACTCTTTCAAGTATGACTTGAATGAAAACACAAACCCAATCTTGTAATTATTTGCCCAAACATGTAAAAAGTGTAATTTGGCATTGTTCCGTGCAATATCTAGCTACTCAGTCGTGCTTGCCACCAAGGATGCGAGTGGTGTATCATTGAAACTATCAAATATGTTTTTGGGGGTATAATATGATTATAAATCTCTATAATAAATGACCTTGGAAGAGTAAACTGTCATAGATGGATTGTACTTTCATTGTTATACGTGCCTTCCACACACCCACAGCCACCCATACACACACCACACATGCATCGAGTCTTAACACCATTTACCTTATTATCCATCCAGGCTTTGTATGCAGATATATTACAACTGGTGTGCCATAATTCGTGTCGTACCATGGTCCATGACTAAACGATTCTAAGTATCCTCGGGATGCCGTTACCTTGACTTCAGATGTACCTAACTGCCAAACGTCTTTCACTCGGATTAACGTATAATCTGTCAAATGGAAAGATATAATATGGCAAGAACTTTCCAACGCCTCTTTTCTACCCAATTTCTACTATACCAACAAGTTCGCGATTACAGCAAATTCTGTAAGATCCGGAGTGTCGCTGCAAACCGGCCTGACGCTTCTTAATTCTATGGATCAGGTCGGATATCAGCTGCAGGGGTGTATCCAGGGTTTACTTCTGGGAGGTCATCGTCATAATTTTTGGGACCGTTTCACAATGAAATAACATTTCTGCTTTTTGTTATTTCATTGTGAAAAGGCCCTCGAAACATAACGTCTTTGAGAAAAAAAATGTGAAAAATTTGAGCAGTTGGGGGGTATTGTAAGACCCTCCCGGCCCCCTTGCAAATACATGCATGAGCTGCCAAGAAATTCGTGAACAAAACTAAGAACCGTTTGCTGCGGACATCTTTGTTTTTTTTTTCTTATGTGTGCATGCAGAGGGGCTTGGACTTTCCATTGGTCTCGTTTTACTGCGTCGCGTACGCCTCGGTTCCTCCTTGGTTTACTAAACATCTACGGTCTAGACAAACGTAGTTGCTTCTAGGCTGAAAAGGTCTCCCAGAAATAACCCAGGGAGAAGTAAATAAACAAGAATGAACTCGGGGAAAGTCTTTGCTTCTACACTCTCATTCTGCGATACATACACTAGACCTGACATGGGTGACATCATTCCCTCAACTAAAACTGTACACTCTCCTCAAACTAAATGCCCCGACTTGAGTCGGAAATTGGTCCGTTGATTTCGATACAAATACATAGTCTCCAGAGGTTGTTAGTGAATGGAGAGTAAATTGGCGAGAGCAGCTAGGAGGAAGTTACTTTGACTTGGCAAGTGTTCTTGTGGAGTGTAGATGGACAGCTTGCCAAGATCTGTATACAGTTCAGGTGATTCAAAAGAATTAAATCGTAGCCAAGGAGTACTGCGTCCGTGTTTCCAATTTAAACTTATGGAAAAAAAAATGTAATTAATATATAACATATTAATTTAATGCGCATTCATTTGAATTGCACGATGTTATTGTATCATGTTGTCATAATCATAATATTTCCTGATGATCGCAACACATGCGTGAAACTCTGAGTAGAAATAAATCAACGATGAACCTGTAGTCCACTTGTGTGTATCATCTTGTTTGTTTATCCTTCGCTCTGTCATCGTGATATCGAGCACTATATACAGCACCAAGATAGCCTTCGCAACGTAACATATTAATTTGTATTGTTAACTCATTGGGAACTAAATACGGGATATCTCGGGTTGAAGTATATAAAAGGTACCTGTTATATTGAAATCAAATCGTCCCCAACGGGTAAATATTTCATTTACATTTTGTTGAATATTGTTCCTCCTTATCATGTTTGAAGAAAAACAAAATCCATCCGTGATATGGAGGTGATAAGAACATGTAATTGAATTGTGATAAGATGAATTCATTGTACAAGAACTGTGGGCCACAGAATGAGGACATAGCCATCACTGCAAGTATTTCAAATTGAAGAAATAGTTGGTGGAAACACTGGTGTGGAGTATAGCCCTCTACGGTGCAGAGATTTGGACATTAACACAAAGTGACATGAAGCAGATAGAGTCATCGAGCTGTGGATATGGCGCAGAATGCTGCAGGTCAGCTGGAAAGGTAAAAAAGGCAATGCATGGATTCGCCAAATAGTAGATAGGAAGAGGAAGGTTTGATTGTGACGAAGAGAAAACTGACTAAGTATGGTCATTGGAAACGACTTTCAGATAGTCTAATTGAGACAAAAGTCGAAAGAGAAGGAGAAGGGAAGGCCATTATAAGACGAAGGGAAACCGGTTGGATCGATAACATCAAAATGTGGACGGATGGTGGAATGGTTATGGCAAGACAAAATATACGCAAGAGAATGCCGCCGCTTCTTTGAAGATCATGGCAATACAACAGCAGAATACGACACTTTGTTTAATTTACCTGTAGTACAGACGAACGTATATTCTTCAGTGCAGGACACCCAAGCAAGTTGTGGATTTTCTCCCGATAGATCGACGACTGGGCAGACGGACATTGCATATGACGTATTGGACGTGATGTTTTCTTTATCCGTCCATATGTACGGCCAGGTTGAAATGTTGGATAGGAGGCCAGAAATTTTCAACATCTAGGAACAAACAATTATATTTGATAAATATCGGTTAAAATACTAAGGTTGTATTATTGATTGGGGTCAATTGAATCTACTTTAAAAAAAAATAGGGAACAGAAAATGCATATTGATCGAAATGTAAAGCCTTAACATTCTGAAGAGTCTAACATACAGTAGATATTACGTACTCTTGATAAAGGTTAAGGACATGTTTTAATTTATATTGCCTGCAATGTACGATTTCTGGTGAGATAATAGATGTACGCAGATTAACTGTCTAGATAAGGATAGACTGAAATTTCGATTTAGCGTTGGTGACTTTAGATGACTTTATATACTGAACGATTCTAAAAACTTCAAGTGAAACCGACGGTGAAAATAAACACATTTCCTGAAAGAAACAAGTGATTTTGCAGATAAATAGACGTGAAATTAGTTGTAGTTTTGTTGTAATTACCCGACCATATTTTGACCGCCAAGTTCAGTGCTTTCTTTGTACAAATTTAAAACATCACCTTAATAACTATTTGTCGGGAATTTCATATTTAACATTTGATATAATTGTCACAAAAGGCAGAAAAGCCGAGGTTGGTATTGAGAATTTCTAGTCTGGTGCAAATCACCGAATTGACGGTAAGAATTTAAAGATGCTGGGTGTTGGTGGGGAAGTTGTACTCTGTTCACTCGTATGTCATGGTGGCTCCGTTCTCAATATACAACCGGTACTTGGTTTCAGATTACTGCAGTATCCCGTATTAGTTACTTTACTTACCACCTTTTTGTTTATTATTATTCACTATGAATCAAAATGAATTATTTGTAAATATTGTAATTGTGATAATTTGATTTAATAAACCATATAAATAAAAATTTAAAGGTGCGATATTGTGCTTTACCGTTCTCTCATTGTCAGTGAAATCATTAATATTTGGCAGACGTTTGTTTCCGAGATTCCAGCAATGACTTTTGGCCTCGAGCCACGTGCCTACTTGCCCTTCACTTTGAAGACATAAGCTGCGTTGGTTGTCGACCTCAATAAACACAGAATTAGCATCTTCACAGAAGTCTTCCAAAAGAATGAAAAACATGAAAAAGTGACATATTTGAAGAAATAGCAGTATCTTTTACATAATTTGTTTAAATTTCAATAGAAGTGTTTATTTCATAAATATGTAATTCACGAAAATCGACTGTAAGTGCAGTTTGCTGTCATTATAGTTGCATTTTGTTTTACTTCAATGTGCATTACTCTCAACATTTTTTTTTTATACCGACAACATTGCGTTTTATTCGTACCACTTGGTTACAATAATAATCAATCAATATCTTTAAATGAACACGTCTGATAAATGAGTATTATCGCATATTCTATTATTCAGTTGGTTAATACGTACACCAACCAAACGAATGTTCATTAATCAACGGCAATTAATTTCACAATTTCTCAATAAGTAATACTTTTTGTCCACCGTGATCTTAAATGCATTGGTTGCTGTCTCTGATATGATGTTGAAATGCAACCTGTACTTCAAAACAATGATTAAGTGCTCTTAAACAAAATGAGCATATGTAATTGGCCGGTTATATCATGCGCATTTTCCCTATAAAATGTATTGTTTTAATAAACCATCAGGTCGACGGGTATCATTATCATGATATAGTTTCATGTTTTTTTTTATGGTGACTTAATCTTTAAAAAAAAATTGTATTCTGGCTGTTAAGTTTATCAATTTGAATATCAGTGGCAGCCCAGACACAAATTTATCAAATTGAATTTCAGTGGCAGTTCGGACACCAGACACAAGTTTTCTATTCTTTTTATTGAACGTCTACAATGTGAACACATGTATCTGCAGTATTGTTCAGAAGCGTATCACGACAACTCCACCGGAAGACAACTCCCCGGAGGACTAGGCCTAGTCCCGGAAATTAATTAAAATAACTTTTAAACTGGAAATATTGTTAAAATCCTCCAAGGAGTTGTTCTCTGGGAGAGTTGTTTTCGAGAGAAGTTGTCCTCCATGAGAACCATCCTCTGGGGTAGTTGACATAGGGCGAGTTGTCCTCCGGGGGAGTTGTACTCCAGGGGAGATGTCATCCATGGGAGTTGCCAGGTGGGAGTCGTCCCCAGGGAGTTAACCTCCGGGGTAGTAGTGCTAGAGCCGTTCGAATGTTCCACAGCATCGTCGGTTCGACAGTTCGAACGGAAACAAGATCGTTTGAAAGTTTGGGTCTATCATCGATAGCACCTAAACTGAACGTTTTGTCTGACCACGTATTGTTCTCATGATCTAAACATTCAACAACACATACCTACACACCCGGTATCCAAGTGTCTTCTGTAACCTGAATTGCACTCACAGTAATAGCTCCCAAGAGTGTTGATACACTGATGTGCACAGCCATGTGTACTACCTGCGCATTCATCAATGTCTGCAGGAAGAAAATACACTCATGCTCATAATTATGGAATACTGTAAAGACATTTTAGAAATTGCCGTTTTTCCGTGAGCGGTACATCTGGGATTAATATTTGCTCACCCCAGGTAAAACAATTATAATCTAAGTATTTCAGGACTGCTGAGCATTTTGTAGCGTCCGACTCGACACTAAAACCTGTGTTTAAAAATGGCGGTATTCAGAATGTTGCTGAGTCACGTGGTGGTTACGCACATAATTAGACTTGTCACAAACAATTCTGATGTTAATTTAACGATAAGTGACATTAGATTAGAAATTATCATTTTTTTGTGTGTTTTATAAAATTAATTTAAATTAATACTTTTTCATAATTTTGGTGGATTTTCAAAAAAAAATATATAATTGTTATTGCACTCAAACGGTTTTTTAATTTTTTTTTTATTAATCATCTCATGAAATCCAAAAATTGCTTCACATACTGCGTTTTTTGAGAAATAAACACTTGTCTTGAAAATATTCCAAAATTATGAGCAGGAGTGTATATGATACAAAATGAGTTGGTGCTTTTGAGTAGGGGCGGTGCCAGGGTAAAATCTTAGAGAGATCAAAACTCATTAAAGGGAGGGGGTGGAAATGTCAAACGACCTAAATTTCATGAATTACACATGCAAAAAACCCATGATTTCTGAATTTTCCAGTTTTTTCCGGGGGTGGGGGTGGCCACCCCCTCTGCCCTCCAGTGACCCCCCCCCCGATTTGATTCACAAACAAAATGTACCACTTAATATAATTTTAAGATTCATATAAACAAAACTCTGATATACGAACATTATGTTCGTACAAAAATCCGTCACGTATTTATACGTAGAATTACGTATCATTGTCACAAGATTAGAAATAAAATTTGCTTTTATACAAGTAACGACCCTTGTTATACTCGCACTTGATACCGTTGTAAGTCGTTCCTAGCGTATTCAGAATTCATTCCAAGCAGAAGCTATGACAGAGACCCCAGTGTTATGACACATGTACAACAGCTGCTGTATTATTATTAATCTGAAAATGACGAGGTGTGACAAAATTGAATGTCATATACGGTAGGACATTTCCAGAAAGTAAGTTCCATCATCATTGAACAGATGTCGTATTTATTTTTGTAAAGACAAATTAGTCTTTGCGACATGCAGTACAATGTAAAAAGCGTGTTAGGAATCAAACAACAATGTTTAGAAAGTGACATCAATGTGTCTACGAAATGTATGTTTAGATTTTTGACATTTAGTGTTTAGAAATTGGATACGGGTGTTTATTGATTTGGTTCACGATCTTTAGCCTATAAACATGTGCACAAAGTGATATGAAGATTGTGTTTAGAAAAACGTTTACTCGCTAAACACAGATTGTAAAAGCACGGTTTTACAGTGTAATCGTGGGGATAATACAACTAAAGGCTACCGCACACTACATGATTTTCCGTCGCACGACTGACCGACTTGGGTCCCAAAAAAAAAAAAAAGCTTACATTTCGTACTCGCTGATGTATTTCAGATCCAAATCGGTCAGTCGTGCGACGGAAAATCAGGTAGTGTGCGTGGCCTGAACTCACCATATTGACAGACGGTAGCTCTACCTCCAGGCTGACAGTTGAAAACATCCCACTGGAAGAATTTGTACGTATCTAGATGAACGCATCGGATATCGTCTGCTAAGGCCTTGGACAGTGCACCAAATACAAATTCGTCATAAAATAGCGGCGTACCATCTAGCCATCGAAAGTCGGCCGACTCCCCGTTTGGGGCTACATTCTTTTGGAAACAACATTTCAGAAATTAAAAAGACAATAATCACACTTGTTCATAATATAGTGTGAGAAGGGCTGTCTAGGACGAAGCAGTTTAAAGAGTGTTTGAGTCAAGGCCATGAATATATGAATTTGGGGATTTAATTTGTTGATTTTAGTTTCCATTAGACTGCAACTCTAATCAATATTGACAAATACAGGATTTGCAGGTTACACGCAAACTTTACTACTCATTGGCCTTGTGAAACGAATTGGTAGTATGTATTGTCTTTGGATTTTGAACACTTTCATGGACGTAAAGTATAAATTCACAAGTTGGGTTTGGTATGGGATATACCTAAATGTTCTGTGAAAAACTGGGCAAGGGAACCGGAGGCATAAATTCTCCCCCTCCACAGCAGTCGAAATGCTCTAGTGATAATCATGTCGTTTTAATATGTGGCTGTTTCCTTTACCCTTTTAAAACATTATTTCCATCAGATCACTTTCATTCCTCTACAGAGTAAACGTTGAGACAAAACTATATGTTGTACCAGGTTATTTCCATTGGAAATTGTCCGCTTCAGTCCCCAGGACTTCTGCGTCAACGTAACATTACTTAATTACTATACCTTTAAGCCAATGATGAGCTGAACCGCCTGCTGACCGAGGAGCGATTCAAGAAGCCTTTCAACATTTTGCTGGAAAAAAACATATACACTGCATTCATTATTCAGCCATTGCAACTGCAATTTCATTTTTTTTTTCAATGACACGTTTTAATTACTATCCAAATGCGTAACAATTGTATCTTAACAACGTGCAAGAGCAGATACGGCGATCGCCACTTGTCACCAACATCATAACAAACCCTGAAGTTGCTGGAGTGAGTAAACAATTTTGGCATGTAGGATCACGCCCACGTTATTGTTTGAATCCATTCTTAGTATTAACATGTTTGACACCTTATTCCATTATGGATATGGGATCGGCAACAGTACCAGTAGTAAGGTACTCCTATTTTATGAATACTATCACGTTTACAATGCACACAAATTTCATCGTGACAAGGAGGTGAATGTAGAATAAAATCATACGTTTCATTTTTGTGACAAGCAGGAACGTTTCTATTGAAGAAGTTCTTCATTTTTTTTGCATTTTTTTCTCATCCTTACAATCTACTTGTGTGGTGTTGTTTTTTGGATATGAATACCCGAGTAATAATATGAACAAGTCTCATAAGGAACAATTTCACCTGCTAATCCCAAATCTTCAATTGTTGCCGTCACTAGTAGATTTAATGCATTCAGGTAAAATGATTAAGCCCGTTAATGCCATAACTAGAGAGACCAAAACACTCCTATTTTTGTCAAATAGCATACTCATTATTTCTTCTTGAGCCCTGTCACGCCAAGAACAAAACATATCTCCAAAGACAAGTGAGACGAGTTTATGACACTAGTCAGTATATCTCGTCTTCATGTCTCCACTCACCTGGATATCCTGGGATTTGATGTATACGGGATGACTTCCGGATTTAAACGTGGAATTGCAAGCCGTTTCTTCATCACCAGGGACGATACCTAAACAATATCCGTTGGACTTCAATTCATTTCGTCTACAAACATTTGTTTGATCTGTTAGGGAAGAAATTTCCAGTAATCATGGAAAAGTACTTACAGTCACAAATATCATCGTGTCGCTGGCCGAAGGGCAATGTGCTCTTAGCAGAAAGTGCTGTCTTTCTAAGTATTCTATAGATCAATTACGAGTTACGGATTTGGATAACTGACATTGCAAATACAATCTACCGCTCCGTCGCTCTGCTCCCTCATATCGTCGCTGAATTCACGAAGTGGCACGCGCGACCGAAGATGCGCGAAATCACTTTTCGAGTAAAACGCGAATAAAGATTTTATCAGTCTTTCAACTGCTCATTATGATTTGTTATGAAGTTAAACTGTATGATTCACGCACAAATAGAAAGCCAAGACTCTACTCTTGCCTTTCATATCGAATTGTCCTTAAACTAAGTTCAAATTTTAACACAGTAAAGCTTCAAAAGCAGGTGTCGTTTTGTAGAAAA
>JZLH01S0163286.1:0-13919 GCA_001188425.1 Eucidaris tribuloides
CCGCACCAACTGTGTTATTCAACACCGGTACTGGGTGTTAACTATTAACGGACTAAAAGGCGTGTTGAATAATTGGACCACCATCTTGTGGTGAATTGGACACTATGTTTTGTGTTCTAACACCTCCAGGTATGTAATATGAACACTATACTCAGGTGATTGAAGTAATCAACACCAGAGTTTGGTGTTACATAAACATTAGTAACATAAAGCACTCTGAAAAACAGAAGCTGTTTTGAAATCTTGAAAATCAAAATTTATTCCAAATTTTTAAATTTACAACTTCCAAGACTTTTTTCACTCTGAAAGTTTCAATACAAAAAGAGCAACAGAATATAATAAAAAGGCGGATCTATGTATATGGGGCCGATAAGAAAAGTTTTGGGGGGTGGTCTTATATCCTTTTTAATGAAGAGCATAGAATTAACAAGACCTTATTCAGTTTGTATGAAGCATCAAACCAAACTATAAGAATGATCACTTAATGCATGCCATGAAAACAAGGTTTGACTTATAATTTTGAGATCCTTCTTCAAAGTAATTATAATAAAAGTGATCTCATTCAAAATCATTTTGTATGAAGCTTCACAAATGCCAAAGAATGGCGCTGATCATAGGCGTACGCAGGATTTCCAAGGGGGGGGTGTTTTTCGCCGCAAAACCTAGGTTCCACATTTTTCCCGGTCACGCAACTCGCCGAAAATCAACATCAGTGGGGGGGGGGGGGGGTTGCTGACGAAAATTTTTTTTTCCCCAAATCCAAGGTCAAAATTTTTTCCCGGCACGCCAAGCCCGCAAAACTCAAATAGTGGGGGGGCGGGGGGAGGGGGGAGGGAGGGGGGGTGGGGGGTCAGTGACGAAAAATTTTTTTTCGAATCGAGAGTCCAAAATTTTTTTCCGGTCACCAAGTCCCCGAAAAATCAAATAGTGGAGGGGGGGGGCGGGGGGGGGGGGGTAGTGCACGAAAATTTTTTTTCCCAAATCCAAGGCTCACAAATTTTTCCCGGTCACGACAAGCCCCGAAAAACTCAAATATGGGGGGGGGGCGGTGCCGGGGGGGGGGGCGGTAGTGGACGAAAATTTTTCTTTCCCAAAATCCAGTCACAAGTTTTATCCCGGTCACGCAAGTCGCCGAAAACTCAAAGTGTGGGGGGGGGGGGGGTTTGACGAAAAATTTTTTCGAATCAAGTCCGCACATTTTTTCGGCCGCCAAGTCCGAAAAATCAAATAGTTGGAGGGGGGGGGGCGGGAGTGCGAAAAAATTTTTTCCGAAATCCAAGGGTCCAAAATTTTTTCTTTTACCGGTCACGGCAAGTCGGCGAAAACTCAAATAGTGTGGGGGGGGGGGGTAGTGACGATATTCTTTTCCCCAATTCCAATGAGTTCACATATTTTCCAGCGTCAAAATCTACTACAAAATCATTAATTTCTCATTTTCAGACACCCCAATTTCTACGAAAAAGGGGGGTATATCTGAAAACGAGAGGGGGTGATTTCTGTGTTAAAAGGGGTGTTTTAGGGGTGTTTTAACACCCCTTCGGCAAAGGGGGTGTTATTGAACACACCCAAACGACCCCCCCTGCCGTACTGCGTATGGACTGTGATTAATGTTTTGAAAATTGCTTCTGACTTTTCCAGGCATATTTTTGGATCCTTCAAGTAATATACGGAAGTGATCACATTTTAAAATTGAATTTAATGACAGCAACATAACACTATAAAATGTGACTTGAACATGCATCAAATTAGTCTGATTCCAGATATAATTTTGGATTTTCTGTCAAAGTAATACTCGTTCAAAATTCATTATGTATGAAGCATCTTAACATACTTAAGAATATGACCATGAAATAATGGTTCAGCTCAAAATAGTCTACTTCCACGACAGTATTTTTGATATCTTCAAATAATACAAAATTGATAATATTTAAAATTCAATTTGAATAAGCATCGATAAACAGCTACAATAGGATAAGTGGGCTTGACTCATTGACGAGTGTCTGGCACTTCCTAGACATAATTTTGGATACTTCCAGAATAAGTTTGGTCTTTCCTCTAACCAATAGTATAACATTTAAAGTTTAGTCCATTAGGTCGAGGCCGAAGCCATGCACGTTCTGATTGGTGGGTGAGAATTACCCCAAATTGAGATGAGTATTGGCAAGTGGAAAAGAACTGAAATATCCACAAGTTTCAGTGTTGTGTGGCTGGTTGTTTATGGCTTGTTATTCCTGGCTATATATAAAACATGTACAAATAAGATCACCAAAATGATTGAATGGTATATTAATTTCAGTTCACGCTGGCGGGGTTCCATCTCCTTTATCCTATTCTAAAACTGCGGTTATTTTAAACAGGTTTTATGGAGAGGCGGTGGGGGTACGAAGTTCGGAAGATTTTTACCCCTTTCAGATTACTAGTTATCGGCTCAGATCGCGCAATTGGGTTTGAAAATTTGCATTGAGCATAGTGCCAGATGTAGACTACAGACTGAACTTGTATATTTAGTGTTCCAAAAATATGAATTTTACTGACTTTTATATGAATCAATAGATGCAATTTATGCAGAAAATTACATTTTGGTTTTTAATTAACTGTCTTTAAAATGCTAGCTCGGAACAGCAGATTTTTGTAAAATCATTCGTTCTGACATTTCTAACTTTTATTAGCAAAAAAATTTTACAAATTTGAATTACTTTCTTCTGTTATCATTTTGTTTATGAATATATTCTTTAAATTTGTGTTCGACCTTTTGTTGAGTTGGTTCGTTTCTGCCAAATTGTTCACCAGACACTTTGTTGAAGCATATTATGCTAGATACTCGATTGCAGCCATAAAAGTTTAAAATAGTCATATTAATATGATAAAGTGAATAAACACAATTTGCATTTTTTGTACACAAAATCGCCATGTTGAAGCAGCTTTGAGGTGCATGCATAATATCGCCCAGGGTCGTAACAGTATGTCTGATTTCGTGAAAATGATCTCATAAGATGGCATCTTTCAAAGTAAAAAGTCAGTGCGCTGCGAAGAGTCAAAATTGCGCAGCGTTATGTCAGCGAAATAGTTTGTCATTTTTAACCTTCCACCCCCCCCCCCCAGATAAAAAAAAGAAGTAGTAGAATGGTCTATGACAGAGTATCCATCTTGAGTTCCCGCAGTTCCACCTGGACATCTCGAGACAAACGACCAGTTCGAGTTAGATGAAAGAAATGTTATAACTGCCGAGCTAGGAATTTGTTTCCATCCAGGTTGTTCATCACTTCTTCCTGGTTAGGGAGAGTTTGTATTCACTGAGATTGATCTGTACCACCGTGGAACCACTCAACTTCTAGCTGTCCATCATTCACAGTCAACACTCTTCCAACATGAGGCCACTTCACCTGGATAAGTGGGAGATTAAGTTAGCATCATAATTCTCCTCCGGCATTTCTAATCCCGCTGTGTTAGCTTTCTTCCATATGCTACTAAAATGCAGAGTTATGAGGCAGCAGTTAGATAAAAGGTTGTAAATAATACTATATTATTGTTGTGGAATGTATGGCGAGTATTTTTTTTCAGATTTGCATGCCACAATCCGACTTTATTTAATTTATAACCAGCAGGCAGTTTGACTACATCAGAGTCTCATGTATGCTTACTGACTCTAAATCTATTAGTATCCAAGAGATTTCATGTTAACCGATGCTGTATGCACTCCTCAGTCAGTGGTTCTTTAGAATAGTCAGGAAGTTAGGAAATGAAATGTGCCAGGAAGGCACATTGATTGTTGACTTACAATTTCAAATTTAATCATCTCAGTTGCACATAATTTATATTGATCTGGTGACTGAATGAAGTTTCATTAAAGATGAGTGGTTTTTGATTCATCATGAGGTAATGACCCAGAATCACATGAATTGAGTCCTGTGACCTCGTTGACTGCTTGATCGTGAAAATTCAATCATCTTTGTTGCCTCAGAATGTTATGCTTGAATAATTTACACTAAAATCCAACTTTTGTTTTGTATTACATTGCTGTTATCACTAGGGTATCCCTTTTATAAATTATAAATGTGGAATCTACCACTTAAAATACATTTCAATAGATGCCTGCACAAAGACTTTCATGCATAGAATATTGTTTAAATTATTAAATTTCAACCTAACAAATCTTGTACTTTCTCACTTATATCTTGTGTGACCTTAGCACACTATCCATTCAACGTATTGGCAACAATGAGTTTAAAAAATATAGCCAAACTAATGCAAGCACTTCTAATCCCTAATGAAAATTTGTTAATTGTAATTATATTCTGATAGTGTTGGGTAATGTGTTATTACGCTCTGCCCTCTCCAAATCTATCAGATGTATCAATGATTCTTGAGTACGGTCTGGGCTTCTGTTCCATGGCATGTGCATTACAATCACTCCCATTACATTGACTCTATTTCTGCCAATTTTTGGCTATGCATTATAAAACAAGCACTGAGAAATAAAACTATTTTTCAAATATTTACCTTATCACACTTCTTTGGTGAATCCAATACAAGCCAAGTATTCATCTTTGTGAATATGAAACAACTAAAAGGTAGTGATGGACGCAAATAAATTACTGGTAACTGAGTTATTGGTTGGATATATGGTGCCTCTGTAATATCAAAGAATTCGTTTCTTCAGAGGCCATGCACTGGTGCGTAAAAAAACAGTAAACATAATCTGTATACCATATGACATGCACGTAATATTGTGACTTGTTTACTACTTGACATGGAAGTCTTTACTTTCACATGAACTGGGAGAACTTGCAGACACATGAAGATTCATCTACTTCCAATGAAGCAGCAGGAGATCTACATGTATCAATGCCATCGACATTCAGCTGTGCTTCCTGATCAATAAAATATCAATTTATTAGGTCTGATTGCCTACTACAAAATCAAACAGCATATTTGACATTCAGGATATCCTGATATTGAAGCACTTCATTAATGCTTGATTTATCTTCGTTCAAATGATACTTCGCATTGAAAATAAACGATGCATGTAAAAAAAAAAGACGGCAATTTGAATAGATATTGATATTCAAAATGTTTTTAGAAGTCATTCATTGACCCTGCTGGTCAGCAACAGGCGTAAACAACCATGAAATTACCTTGCCCACGATGTAGGAAGGCTTTTGTTGTGCTTCTGAGCAAGTTATTCTGTACGAGTAATCCCAAACGCTTTCGTTCATTTCACTTCAAATTGCGTGTCAATGCATTTGTAAAATCATGCCTGGAACAAACATGTTTCATTTAACGTTCTCTCTGGCAGACACCAATTAATATATACATGCTATATATTATATAAATATTTAAATTTGAGGAACCAGATAAAAGAGAAAATAACGTATGATTATTTTTTTTCCTTCAAAATAAATGCATTTACTACCCTCAAAACTCAAAGTTGAACATGTGCATGCAATATGAAATTTGGTAGCATGCTCTCCATCATTCTAATTCAATCATGCATGGACAATGAATAATAATGTGATTAAGTGAAAGAAGAGAATAGAGCATTAGTATATGTGTATATTTCATCAGGCAATTTATTCGCCGGGATTATTCGTTACTTTAGAAAATGTTTTGCTATGAATCGAGTTTTGTTTGTTTTTTTTCTGAGGTCACGCTGTATAGTAGCGCCATAAGCAAATTACATTATGGCAAAGGAGTTGATTGATCGAGTGTCCAATCACAAAGCTCGTTTTTATATTTTTTTCATGTATTTATTTATTCATTCACTTATGCATGTAATGTCCTTGCGTCGACAGATTGAGCATGTACTAAAGATAGACAGAACAATCAGACGTACAAAATGTATTCACTACAGTACATACCACTTTCATCCTTATGGTCTTAGTTTCTGCTGTTGTGTTGGGCTTTGGGTAGGACGAGAGGAATTTCCCGGAGTAGGTCTGGAAGCGTTTGGAACATTGAGTCTGCTAAGTCTTGTTGGAGATCCTGAGAAATATTGGTCACGTCCTCATGGGTGTGCCCGACATCAGAAGGAACTTTGATCCAAAATATTTAGACAAAATAAAAATTAAGTGGGTTTCTTTACATTTTGTGAAGTCGCAATTAAACATATAATAGAGCAACTATAAGGCACGTTCAACTGAATTATAGTTGACAGGTATGGCTGTGCAGTATGTGGGGGAGACGAGGAGACGTGTCCCCCCCCTCGTATTTGTTTCGAGGGGGGGGGGAATCGTCCCCCTGTTTTGATTTGAAGCTGATTTTTTTTCTTCAATTTTTAAAAAGCATTTTTGCTAGATTGTGTTATCTGCCAACTCTTTCAAAGGCAAATGTGCGACAGAAATAGCTATAAACTTATTTAATACAGGGGGAAAAAGATACACTTTTCTCGTTTACATGACAAAAAGTGGGTATGACACACGTTTTGTTTTTCCACGCGCGCGCGTGGTAAATTATTTCTCCTTCGATGTTTCCGCCACCCCCCCCCCCTCGTCATGAAAACTCGCCTCATGCTTTCCTCTCGCACCAATTTTAACTAATTGCAAAGGCTCCATGCATGCCTTTAACAACATGTATTCAACTCCTCGTTCATTGTCTTATCAGTCGTTAGGCATGTTTTTCTTGTTATGGGAAAAGTGTGTGTCCTGTTTTCAGCGGATTGCGTGACATGGAAAAAAAAAATAGACTAGGATTTGGTGCCCCCTACAAAATTTCAAGGCCCCCCAAGTGCTCCCCCCCCCCCCCCGCTGAAAAATCCTATAGCCTAGCTACACCACTGGTGTGACAATAACGTGAACGTCCGGGCCTTGGCCTTTACTTACTGAATTTCAATTTTATATTTATACAACCAAAATAGTCTGACTGACCAAATAAACCTGATTCGTGTTCGTCAGAAGAATGCTGAATACATGTAGACGTCAGATGTGATCTCACGTATTGCCACAGGTACTGTAACAATTGTTACAGGAGATGCAAGCCAAAGAGTCAAAGCTCAATAAACTTGTCTTTCACTTAACGCCGCGAACTCGTCAGTGAGCGCACTGCAACTGGGGGGCGAGGGCACATTCATTTTTCAAGTCGACTTTCTAGTAGTAATAGACACGGCGTCTTTTCTTCTAAATGACAATTTTTTTGTTTGAAATTTTCACGAGATTTTCGGTATATTACCTTTGGAATGTGTAAAGAATAATATGAGACTAATCACCACATTAATAAAAAAAAAATGTCTCGCTCTTTTTAAAGTAAAATGCTTAGGGTCGCAAAGTAGACATACGCTGAATAGAGGCAGTCTTCTACTAACGGTACACTACTGTACATCATTATTACATGTATTTACAATGCAATGCCGTGTACTAGCATGTCCGCACTAGCTGACAGTAACTGTCTTTTTATTATCAAAAATCACGATAAATGTCTTACCATCTCTTTCAAAGTCTTCATAACTCTCACCAAAAGACACTATTTTCGTTATTCCTCCAACAACCATACGAACAATCATGATGATCTCTGTGGATTGACTGGATTTGATCAAAGATACTGAATCTCAAGAAAATGGCGAATTGCGGCTCGAGCCGCTCGAGTCTCGACGCGTGATATGTTCCAACTTTCAACCAATCATGAAGCTGGATTCCTTGTGCATGCGCATTCTCACTGTTCTAACACCTGTCTTGGTGTTAACATCGATGAACGGTCTGAAAACCGCTACAGAAATGACACCCGTTGGTATAATTCCTACACCAAAAGTAACACCACAATGCTTAACACCAGCTTGGTGTTGTAATTCAACACCCACTGGTGTTAATCTAACATCAAAAGTAACACCACAATGCTTAACACCAGCTTGGTGTTGTACATTCAACACCCTCTGGTGTTAATTTAACACCAAAAGTAACACCACATGTGTAACACCAGCTTGGTGTTGCACATTTAACACCGGCGTTTTTGCAGTGAAGCTACTAAAATCCTTGCATCTGATCGGCTGAAAACTCCTCATTAAACGCTCCATGGTTTTATTCTTTAAAAAATTACATTTTTGGTTGGGGTTTTCCTCTCCCGGGTTGAGAACAAAATGAATTTTCGCCTTCAAAATTTACGTTTTGGGCCCCCTTTAGAGACAAATTTATCCAAATATATCGTAATTTTGGCTAATTTGACAATGTTGTGCAATTTTGACTTTTTTTTTTTTTACTTTTGCCCCCTCCAAAAAGTTGGTAAATTAAACGATTCTTAAAAACGTAATGCAAGAATATGTTTAAAAAGTAGCGCAAGGCACTACAAAACCATTAAACGTACACAATATCCAATTTTACATTGCTAGCCTATATACATTATTATTTTGCGCTCGGAGCGCGCCGAGAATTTTGACATTTTACTACCATGCCAATGAAAATATTGGGGCGTCCATATTGTTTTGTCCCCGCCCTCCCCCCAAAACCTGACAAATTGAAAAATTATGTATGTTTAAAATACAGCGCAAGCGCTATCAAATCCATTAAATTTAAACAATATTCAATTTTGAGGCGTGCTTTGCTCGAGCCTACATTGTAATTTGCCCGCGTAGCGCGCCGAAAATTATGACATTTTTTTACCAGGCCAATGAAAATATTGGGGCAAACATATTGTCCCTTCCTCCAAAAGCAAGTGAAAAATTGGAAAATATGTTTAACATACAGTGCGAGGCGCTACAAACTGACACAATGTTCATTTTTTGGCGCACTTTGCCAAAAAAATTCCTAGTACATGTATTACTGCAAATTTGCAGTAAAAATTTTGACTTTTCTTGCTTTTGCCCCCCCCCCCAAAAAAAAGAAAAAAATTGAAAAATTCTTACAACGTAATGCAAGTATATATATGTTTAAAAACTAGCGCATGCAAGACACTACAAAACCATCAAACTATTACACAATATTAATTTTTGCGGCGCTTGCACGAAAAATAGTTATCCTATATTGCAATTATGTGCGCGGAGCGCGCCGAAAATTTTGACATTTTGTTACCAGGCCAATGAAAAGATTGGGACTATTTCATACGGAAAAATGAACTTTATTGTGTGAAGAAAAAGCAACCACAGACTATCAAAATTTTAATAGTTATGCACACATGTATTCGTAAATTCATGGGGGGGGGACATTTGATATTGTGTCCCCCACCTTCAAATTCGTGGGGGGGGGGGACGATGTCCCCTCGTCCCCCTCGGATTTGCGCCCATGCTGTGATAGGTGGAGTAGGTTGGGTGAACAGTAGTCATCATTGCTTATGAAATATGTCCCAAAAGAGATATCTATATATGTTCCGAAACTCATTAACGATTAATAAACAATTAAGCAATCCTATCAACACTACACTCGTCAAAGATTTAAAGTGATAGGCTAACATTGTGGAGCTTCAATTAAAAGAAATGTCAAACTTTGATATCTGAGCTACATAGTGTTCAAATGGACAAATAAACACCCTAGAATACAAAAGTTTGGAAAGTTACACTGCCAATGGCAAGTTATACATGAATAAACAATAAAACTCGGGGCGAGTTTTATTAACCTAGGTGTACACATGACGGTAAGTCTATGGGAGGAAATGGGCAAGTGAATCTGGTCAACTTACGATTTTCACCTTTTTAAAGCACTAAATAATCATTTTGAAATACAATTTTGTTCAGGGCTTCATTTTTAGACCTCATCAAAGACACTGGTAGCATGGGGAATCATGCAGCTCAGATTTATTTAACTGTCGTAAATGTTAGCCAATACCTTGAAAACACGCATTATTCAGAATAATGAAATGGCCAGCAAGAGTATTAACGATGAAATCTTTTAATACATATATGTATCAAGCTCACTTCGTCAATCGCGATAAGGATGACTTTACCTCATTCGGATGCTTCTTGACATGCATACAAAAAAGTGCTGAACTTAACGTGGCATTTCTGCCACGATAAATAACGCGAGACTATACCCGAATATTCACGTATACCAGCAGTATGTTGCTATTTTGAGTAAACAAAGTAGTTTTCAAAAATGCATGTAAGGACTACTATTTCAAAAGGTGATATAAGACCAATTTCTAATTCGGGTTGCCTCACTTTTCCTTTTCTTTCTTCTTCCTTCCTTTTTCCTTTCGTTTCTTTTTTTTTTTTTTGCCGCCGTTGGGGGGGGGGGGGGCGTGCCCCCCATGCCCCCCCCCGGTTATAGTTACGCCATTGTTTATTACTATATACTTGCCCAAAGTATACTGACAAATGTCACTGATCACTACTTTTTTTTAATGAAGATTGGATTACTGTCTTTAGAATTAAACTCGTTTGATATTTCCGACCGCGCAAGAATCTTACTGTAATATGTGGGGTACGCAAGAGCAATTCCGGTAATTAGTCGAGTATTTCAATATTGTACGCCTATACGATGTTTATGAACAATTTAATGACCATGCAAGCCTGTGTACTCACATAGGCGTGATTATCACCCATGTGGATACACTGCATTTTCTTGTTAGGGATGTGTTTTCGATGAGCACGTGGTATATATTTGGGAGGAGGGGTAACTAAAATAGAATTGAAATGACTGGATGGATGGAGAATCAAATGCTCGATAAATTTGCTATATCAAGTTTGCACGTAATGCTAAGTGCTTTCCCATCCCACCCCTCCCACGCCGGCTCTCCCGGACTCCCACGGCCCCTCCGCTGTTGATATATCGTAGGGGCATAACAACGTTTTTTCTAGTCTGGTTGTCATGTGGTATAGCGGCTGCAAGAAAGACAGTTGTGATCTAATCTAACCAGACGAGAAAGAATCATGTGTTGAACGCAAATTCAAGTAAGTTTTTTTGCATATTTTGTTCGATGCCATTCGATTTTGTGTTCTTTATAAAGACAATGTTGTATAGTTTGTAAAGTAGGTGATATGAAGAGACTGAATTGTTCATACATTTTTCCGCAAGAATATATGAAACTTTATCAGCTCTTCACCCCCGTTTGTTTGTTTGTCTGTTTGTTTGTTTGTTTTTAGATTTACATTAATCTATTTTATGAAATATATATTATATATTTTGTTTTTTATACAACGTTTTGTCTATACGAAGCCAGTGAGTGATAACAGGCCCTGGCGGCTCTCGTTTGACATTTGGTCCAACACAAATCGCCTGAAATTTACCACAAGCCGAGGTTGACGTCAGGGTTGGTTTCAGAAGTGTAAATGGTTATGCAAGCCGGTTTGCATGGTGGTGCACTGGGTCTTTACCACCAACTGAAAATTTGTATTCGTGTAAGTTATGGTTTTACGATTAGCCCAGAGTGACGTCATCATATTGACTGGAATCAATATGGCTCATTGCCGTTCGACGTCGGGCTGTTTGCTAAATGGTGAACTGTTGCATACCTCACGATAATATATATAAATATAAACACAACACTAGTGCATTTATTAAATTGACTGTTCATTATCCAGGAAAATTTTAATCTTAACTCCTTGAAAATATTGAGTGAGCGTGTGTGTGTTTTTTTATTGTATCGAAATTCAGATATTCAGATATTCAAGGTTTATTGTCATGCATAAATCAAAATAACATTAGCATAAAAATCATTATTCTGGCTGTTTGGTACAAACACATGTAGGCCTATAATAGACAATTTTTTTACGAAATAAATTTATAAAGCACTAAATGATAAATTGCACAAACCGTGATGCATGTATAAACAATCCTTGACATATCAACTTATCTTGACTGGAGCGTGAAAGGAAAATTATGAAGACAATGAGTTCTGCGTCGTCGAAATCCACAGAGAAAGATAATTCATTCCAATTCCATTAAATGTATGTACATATGTTACAAATAAGCTATGTTTGCCGATAAAATAACCAGGGTATATGCCTTGACATTGCGCGTCCGATGTTGTTATTGTTGTTGTTGTTGGTTTTGTTTGGCGATCAGTCATAATTGATTATTGGCGCCATCTTTCGTCACAAGTTTTTTTTCTTCCATTTTTACTGTTGCTGGTTTTGGAACGCGCGTCGTTCAAGATTGAATATTTGTGCCTTTATTTTTATCATTGGATTCATATTAAAGTAATATTATTTCGAAGATAACAACAGATTGATTATTTATATAAAATGAATCCAAAGAATATAACAGTTTTCTTTTTCGAGAATTCTTGCGTGGGACACCGTGAGCAAGCTTCTCCGAGATTTTGAAATAAAGAGCGCCATCTTCATTGCACGGAAAGTTAGATGATGAGACAAGAATCACTAGAGTTCAGTGGATAGAATCCAGCTGGTGTGTAAGAAATTTCCACAGAAATTCTGTGACAGAATTTGTAATCACGTTCATGGTGTGACAGCACAGACTTGAACAGAATTGCCAGTTGACATGATATAATGATATCATTCATTTTTAAAAACATCATATGGTTAAACCAAATTTGCAAGAACTGATTATGTTCTGGAGAGTGAAAATTACTTTTAAGTAGAAAAAAACCCCGAAAACTCTGCATAGACCTGTCTGGTACAATGTATGTTCGTAAGAAACTTGGTCTATAATCTCAAGCATGTTTAGAGACTTGGCGCGATTGTATTTCAGTTGTGCAAGTGTACTCGAGATAACTGGGTGATATAGCATTAATAATGAACTGTATAATATACTGTTATATAGCGCATATCACAATATAAATATTATCCCTATATAATATATTATGCATTCTGGGAAAGAAAAGGCCAGAAAAAGGAAACAGTTTGACCATCTACTATTTCAAGAGTTCATTATTGTCTAACATGAGGTAGTGTGTTTTAAGAAGCTTTGAATTCATTAATACTTTTTTAAAAATGTTTTTATTGTGTCCGGGATGTTATTCCACAGCTCGGGAGCCGCTGACTGAAACAATCTTGAATCATAAATATTTTATAGGGGACTTGGACTTTACGCAACTCTGTACATTCTTAACTAAAAGTCCGAAATCTTGTAATGTACATGCACGTGCTCGTCACCAGCTAGTGTGAAATCTTTCGTTTCTCTTATAGTTGTGAAGAAAATAACAATGATATACACATCCACACAAAGCACAATATCAAAGTTCATCCAAAAACAACAAACGGTGATCCACATCCGATTATATCCTGTTCATTTAACAACAATAATATTATTATCAGGTTTTTAGGGCGAAAACGATAAGTCGCAATGCAGAAGTCCGTGAGAAGATGATAGTACTGAAAATGAAGGTTGCTGTCGATTAAGAAAGAAAGAAAGAAAAAAAAAAAAACGTTGAAAAGTGCGTTCGAAACACAAATATTAAAGCACAAATATATTTTTGGCGATTTATTTTTATTTGAAAGCTTTATGCCCAAAAGTCATGATTTATCACACCAATAACAGATTCTGAATGTCTTTTTTTTAAATATATAACTAGGCCTAATTAATGAAAAATCTCGGAGGGACCCCGAGATTTTTCGACTACATAGCGTCCAAAGCGTTAATAAGGTGTTAAGGTAATCTGAATTATACCTCAGCAGAAAGATTAGAGCCCCCCCCCCCACGAGATTTTTCATAAAACCCGAAAGACATTCAGAATCTGTTATTGGCATGTGATATGATCTTTGGGCACAAAAGATTTCAAAATTAAGAATAAAATCGCCAAAACTAAACTAGCGCTTTGAGTCGGATAGCACGTTTTTAACACTTCAACCTGTTAATTTTGATATTTCACAGGTATACGAGGTGTTATTATGGTGTTGATATCATGATGCGTCGATCTGGGGGGGGGGGGGGGGCGGGAGGAAGTTGGGGGGGGCAAAACATACTGATTTGCTCCCTTCCATATAATTTTGATAATTTTAAAAATTCCAAAAACGTAATGCAAAGATACTTTGAAAAAAATAACAACAGTGCATTACACTACAAACCCATGAAACTTAACATTATAAATTACTACTACCAAAT
>JZLH01S0163286.1:23894-36845 GCA_001188425.1 Eucidaris tribuloides
CCCGATGCGTAAAAATTCGCTACCAGTAGAGTTTACATTAAACAGCTATTGTTTTGTATTTGCATTTTGTCAAATTCTAGGGCAGATCACTTTGCCCCCGATTTCAGCAGGACATGCCTTTGCATAATCGCCTAACGGGCACGATTATTCTTTTCCAGGTCTGCGGGGAGAGGGCGGGATGTTTTGCTAAATGAGATCAGCTGCCTTTAAGACACATTATGGCCAGAGTAGGCATACGATGTCGACGAAATGCTCGCTAAAATGGTGTCATCTACAAATGCCCTTCACATCAAATACCGAGATCGCAATGCACTGCTATTCTGGCTCAACGTGCATTTAGGCACTTCCTTCTTTACATGCGTACCTAAAACACAACGGTCAGCTCCGCATATCATTTGGTCCCCTTCACATCATCTTCTGTCTTCCCCAATTGGTTTACCAATAGGTGCATTGATGTAGTCGCTAGGACGCTTCGTACATGTTTACTCAAGCCCCTCAGAACTATATTTGGTTTTTTAAGCGTCTCACAGGTTAATTTCTACATGTCCGCCCAGTTCTGCGATTATCATTCGATATGAGCTCTGGCGACAAGGATAAAATCTGAGCGCTGGATTGCTTTCTTGTTTTTCTTATTATATCGTCTGAACAGAGTGGTATTCGCACATTTCTTTGAATCATTTTGGTCTCTGACAATTTCAAGTTTGGAATTTGATTTGAACTCCATGCGTCCGCACTAATACATAGTTTGGGCGTATTAACGCACCCCATCACCCACCCACATTGGGCGATTGCAACCACGATCATCATTCGTTACGCAATACCGCGCTTCACTACATTGTTTTAACGCCTCTATCTATTTACCGGTGTACAGAGTGCGCTTGAGCCCACACGCCAATCGCGTCTGCCCAAAGAGAATGGGCAAGCAAGATGCCACGCGAGTCTACGCCGCTCACAGATCAAGAATTCGCTGAAGATGTCTGCGCACGGGGGCCGACTTAAATAAGAGTGGAATCAACGCATCCCGTGATCCATTAGAAGACCACGGACAGGAATTGCACATCACCAACTCCCTGGAGTTCTTTGGGTCAAGGTGAAGAGCCTGAAGCCAAGCATGTTAACAATCCTTCAAAAAGAAACTTGGACCTGAAGAAGCGCAAAATGCGCGCTCTTCAACTAAAGTTTCACATATTCTTAGAAGAGTTAAGAGTCTGAACGCACTCGACAATACCATAGCCGCGCGGATCGGTGAGCGACTTGTGAGTCATTCTGCAGTGCGTCCCGGAACACACGGAGGAGATGTCGAATGACATTCGTTGATCGACAAGTTTGTACCAGAAGATTAGCCTCCGAACGACGATCATCGCTAGCCGACATGATAATCGACCCATCGTCGGGTCGGGGAGAAAGCTCAGGAGCCGCTATCTACCACGACCTGATCATTGTTCGCTTCAGCAGTCGTCGAAGAGCAAGAGATCGCATGTAGTAGTACAGGCGGCCGCCAAAAACCCAGAGGAGTGTATTCTTTCTCGGCAACTTGGGCGAACAAGGGAGGCAGAGATCAGTCCACTACGCCCGGTCAACGAAATATCCGTCCTCCCTCAGCCAAAAATCTGCATGGCGGCGGCCTGCAGGCCAAACGAAAGCCAGGAAGGCGGCGGGCAGAAAAAAATTCAAATCTGAGTCTAACGGTCACTATAATTCCACCAAAACTGAGTTTCTAGCTCCTACATGTATATTTTGCTACAGGTTCCCAAATAGCATTTTCTTTTAAATGTCATTGTATTTACACAATGTTAATTTTTAGGCATGCAAAAGAGATCCCCTGCCTTTAAAGTCTCACCAAAACTGAAGATCCATAGTCACAACTCTGTGTAAAACAAAACAATATATCATTCTTGCCTCTTAAAAAAAGTTTTAGTAGATAAGTGGATCATAGGAGAGTTAATCAAGCAGTACAAGGAGTTGTCCTTCACTGGCTTCACACATCAGTGACATCCAATTTGATGTGAGCAAATCCATCTTGGGAATAGACTTCAGGACCAGTCCCCTGTCATTGAGGTTTTAAAGAGAACACACAGTACTGGACTGGTTGATGATGGAAAATCTTTCATCAAAATTTCACATTTCCATATATATTTTCCAGCTGAGAGTAGATGACATTTGCATTATAATGTGGGACTAATTCACTTCATATGCAATAAAAAGTTAAGGAATTGGCAGTTTGAGTACCCGACGGAGTAGGCTCCGTTGCTGCAGTGTGTATGGCAACAATTAACATAGTCCCACATATAGATTTCTGTGTTAGTACTTTGTCAGCAGTGGGGATTTGTGTAACAGATGGCCAAAACGAAGTGTTCTGTTGTTTTCAACTACTCTCTCCTGTACTATAGTGACATTTTTAGAATACCATTTGTTCAGAGAAGGTTTGAAAGCAGTTGATATTAAAATGTTGTTGTTCTGCAAGTAATCAACCAGTACTGTGTATTCTCTTTAATTCAAGAATTAAGAGCCACTTTAGTATGCAAATGAGCTTCAAAGTTACCATGAAATCCCTCTCTTGTTAATCTGCACATGTGCAGAAACAAAAACTTAGTTTGTTTTTAAACACATTGTACTGAAACTGAAACTTGTAGTAAAGGCCTAAATTTTCTTTTTACAAATTATATTCATTGGTATAAAATCAACCAGTCAGCAGTACAGAAACTAGAACTAGAAGGATCAAGGACAGACAAGTAAAAAACATAATGTTATGTTCATCAGGAAGAAAATTTAATTATTAGCATGTTTTACTCTACATAAGATAGCGTACAGTAATTAACAAAAGTACACAAATACATAAACAGAACATGTAGATAACAGAACTACCCACCAAGCTACAGTAGTGCCTACTGATAAAATGAATTGGTACGCTACACCAATACCATACTTAAACACTCACTAAAATTTGGGAAAAGAGGATATTTCTTTCAAATTTCAAAGATTGTGTACAGAAATAACACAGAAGTTTAAGTACATGTATGGTACATGTATCTTGTTTTGCTACAAATGCAATTTCTAAATGTGGAAATCAGAGGGCAATAAGTTCTGCATGCATACTACTCAAGAAATTCTCAAAATTCTTGGTGGTCAGTTGAGGAATTTCCGTGAAAGCGATGACTGCAAACGCACTGCATGTTGGGACAATCCAGTCTGGTTACTGGGACTGGAATGTAAAATTCTCTGTGGTTATAGTAGAATCTTTTATTGTAGGGCACTCATCGTTATAACCTTTCATTGTTTGCTATTCACGTTTGACTGTTGTTTACAAGTCTTGCTGCAGTAGGGAAGGAGAAAAAAACAAATAGCCAGACTTTGACTTCAAGCACTTGGATAGTAGGTCAACATTCAGTTTCATCAAGCAGTTTCCAATATCATTGGACTGGGCTGGGTTGATATTGGAACTACCTCCTTGGTATTTGCCTCTACATGTACACAACTGCTTTTTCCACTATACCTGCGTATATTAGTATCGTCTGGCAAAAATATCAGGCTGTTTTTGTTATTATCGTTGTTGTTTACGATCAACCTCACACAGGTGTCACAGGGTCATATCTAAAATAAGAGGGTAGGCTGCGATGGGTAGCTATTGGTGCAGTATCATTTTGTTGCTTTCCAAACCGGTAAATAAAAAAAAGGCCATTTCAGTAAACTTCCAAATGAGATTTGAAAGTTCCTTTTATAAAAAATATTGTTTTTCCTTAATAATTTTAATGTTTCATGTCATGTGGTGAAAATATTTTTCTTCACAAACCATTGTGCCACCAGTTGGTCTGGTAATGGTGATGAATTTTGATCTTTGTCATTGCACCCAACATTCTTCTTACAATATGTAGCTAAAATTAAATTCTTAATTTTTACTTTATTTAATATACAAATCAGACATTTTATATTTGGAATCATTAGCCCAAAACTGTCTCTTGGACTGGCCTCTGCTTTGAGCGGTGGAGTGTGGGATATTCAGACTAGCAGTGGCTGAAATTCACTAACGTCACAAACTGCCAGGCTTATGACAGCACCTTGTTTTCAATCCTCCCCTGCCTTCCCCTCCCTTCCTCTGTCCCTCATAAAAGTTGTACAGCATAATTGTGAGATTGCTGGCCTTCTGCTTCTATTGCCTTAAGAATTTGATAAGATCAATTGCATGTTTTTATTAAATATAATGGGGTAGAGTGGTTGTATATTGTGAAATTAGGCCATATGGTCGTGTCATGAGGGTATGCGTCTATTTGTTTGTAGGTGAGTGATGTGTGTCATTGTTTCTTTTTGTATTGAGTGCTATGTGTGGTGTGTGTGTGTGTTGTGTGTGTGGTGTTGTGTGTGTGTGTGTGTGTGTGTGTGTGTGTTGGTGTGCATGTGGTATGTTGTGTGTATATGTATGTATGTGTGTGTGTGCGCTGTGTGTGTTGTGTGTGGTACATGTAATGTGAGCACGCTGTGCATTGAATGTGCGGTGCCTGTGTGGTGAGGACTGTACTGGGGGCGTAAAAGTGGAAAATCGGGAAACTTGACAATTTGATACATTTTTCAGTTTCAGGGTGTCTCTGTGTGTAACATCATTGTCAAGTGCTCAAAAATAATGGGGGCTTGGGGTGCGATTTGCCCCTGTAATGCAAAAAGAGCCCCCCAAAATTCCTACAGTATGTATATAGACACAATGTTAATTGTCAGCCACATTTAGCCATGTGCTCAAAAGTACATGTAGCCCCAAAATTTTAAAATTAATTTCTTCCGATTATAGCTATGCTGGTATGTAGCGCGCAATTGGAATGGGGGGGGGGGTGAGGTATATAAAGGAACATTGAATTTTCTTGCAGGGCAGAAAAAAAATTCCAGATTTATGCCCCTGTGCCCCTGTGTCTCCCCCGCCCCCCCCCGGAAAAAGTCTCTGAGCCCGTAACGGTTCGGATTGATGGTTGTTACAATTTGTGTGGGAGAGGATTAGGATGGCCGACATTATGCCTTGTTCTGGAGAAGATCTGTTCTCATCATCATCATTCAACATCATCATAAATTAACTACATGTATCATCATTCTTATTATTATTATTATTAATTATATTATTATTATTATTATTATTATTTTCAGTATTAATTATTATTAATGATTTTTTGCCTTACTGTATATTTATTGTTATTATATATGAATTTAATGAATTATCATGCTGATTTAATTGTTTCAATTTAGCAATTACCAATAAGTACGGTAATTAAGCTTTCCTTCATCCTAATGACACCTGGCAAGTTTTCTGTACCAGATGTTAATCAAAATGAGTTGACATTGAATGAATGTTCCATGCCTTAGTTGGAATAGTCAGTCTAATAAGTACCACCTCGGTAGATACAGTAACGTACATGTTACGTGTAGGCTACATTCTCTGTTGCTGAGTTTGTGGGTGGGAGGTCGCGAGGAACAGTCTATATCACAAGCATTCACGATTCACTGCGCGTCAAGATAAACTGGAAAGCAATCAACTTTGGCAAATCAATCTGTTCACAGGTTTGAAGTCATGGAAATTATCGTAATGTCAAGAAGTCACAGAATTTCATTAGAAACGATACCATTGTAGAGTCCTACTGTGGTTGGATTTCTACGTTTTTATGCCATTGGCAGAAGCCCCTTCATTTTGCTGGTTGAATAGGAAAAGGCATTAGCGCGAATTTACAAAATAGGAATTGAAAGAGTTTTATTGTATGCCTAACAGATGTTCATCTGTCATGCATGACCCTTGTTGTTAAAATTATGTTTTGCTAATAAAACATGCGGGATGTGGAGAGTATTGCTCACCATGGGTTTCAGTCTAACTATGCGACCCTGGGCTAACTATGTAGGTACTGAATACTACTGATCATAGCAATTATGTTCAAACACAAACACACAAGCAATTAACAGTTCTTACATGAAAAATACAAAAAACTGAAAATATCTAATATGCAAGTTAGTGTGTTGTACAGTGGAAAGTCTTGTGAATGTGCCATTCTTGCATTGTTTCGAAAGTTGCGCAAAGTGGTAGCCTATTGGTTTACAAATGTTCCCCACGATACTGGTAATTCATTGTACTATATAATCTGGGCAATTTCGTTGAATTACTGGACAATCACAAATTATATAATTGGTCTATTGCAATCTATTACATTTTTATGGTTTGAATGGGTATGAATCATGAAGGAAACAATGGGAGAATCATTTCTACTCTTAAATTTTACGTTCTTCAACAGAACCCTCTAGGAGATATCAGACAATACATGAAATACACATGTTGGGCACTAGTGTGATTAAATCTGGTTTTATGAAAATTATCATTTTATTCTGCAGTTTTTCCATTCGCATAGCCTCTTCTCATTGTTGTTGAAAGTAATAAAGCACATATGCACTTCTAATCTTTGAAAATAGATGGAATAAACGCAAATTTGTGTGCTGGGACAAAATGTAACGTAACTAACTGTAACGTAATACCATGTTTTTGATGCTGTAGTTACAAATTGAAAAGATTTTATTCAATTAAGTTTATATCAATGACTTAATGTATTAGATGTCAAGCATAGCATGGATTACCACAGTTTGTTTAGTTTGAAAACCAGGTTGATTGGAACTTTGAGAGACAGAACAAAGCAAAACCACCAATGTCATTTTTTTCCATGTCCTCTTTACGTAACGTAACTAACCATAATTAAAGTTCTTATTATTCCCATAAAACGTGTCTCATGGTTTTGCTTTGTTGTGAAGGTAAAGTGCCAGTCTTATGAGAATTTTCTAGTACCAGAAACAGAGAAATAATATGAAACTTTTTTGTAAGAGCCAATGTTGAGTAAAAGTTGGTCTAAAGTGTAAGTAACTAATCACGGAATTGCCCATATACATTTACAAGTAGGCCTACATAAATTGTTAGTGTGCAGGAGTACATGTTATTACAGTACTTTGAAAAGAAAACATGCTTACATGTAGTTCTTATGGCCAAGTGATGGACAAATTGTAATTTGTGTAAATAAATAAATGAAATGTTGAAATATTTTCAAAAGATGATCAGCATGACAAGGTTTTGTTGGAAGGGGAGGCTTCACAGTCTACATGTAGTACTGTATACCCATATGTATGTTCAGCATAGTTTGACTGCCAGGACCATTATTTGGGAATCACAGCTCCACGTAAATCCGTCGTGATGGCTCTGCCTTCGCCGGTGAGCGTCTGAAATTCAGCTATTAGTCAGCACAATATTGTGAAAATAATACTGTCCAATAACAGGAGTAAGGCACACTGAATATTTCTTTTTGTGATGGTAGGCCTTAGATACCTGCTATGTGGTGTATTGATACAAACAATCAAATTATATATGATGATGATAGTTAATGGACCATGTTTATTGGTGGGATGACAGTGAAGTGGCGTTTTCATATCATGTCGTTGACACACTAGGGGGTGTCATTAAACTGTCGTAAGTTACATTACAAATGAACTTTACGCAGGACTGGTGATACTTCTTGTGCTACATATATGCATGAGAAATGATTAGCTTAGCACAAGAAAGTATCGCCAGTATTATAAAGTTGTTCATACTTGCGAAAGCTTATGAACACTGGCAGCTTAACGTGTGCACTTATTCTGCAGTCATGATCAGAATGTAAATTTTGACTTAGACCTACGCTTTATTTGCGCGATGAATAACGTAGTTCTGCATGTAATTTTCTACCCCCTGTAGCCACCGTTTACTCCCAACTAAACGTCCGTACTGCGCCCTCCCCACGCAACCTTAATGGTGAATTACACTACCTTATTACTGAGCAGGGCTGCTTTTGCGCGGAGCCTGGTGGCCATGGCCTCCAAACGCTCGCGGGGCTCCTCAAAAGCCTATTGAAAAAGCCGTTCTGGCCTTAAAGTTTTTTAGCTGTTATTTATACTTTTCCACTCTGTCATTCCTAAACAAATCCAAATCAGTAAGAAGGAAATGGCGTTTTTTTTGCAGCGCAAAGGCTAGTAAATATCGCGGACAATTTTTTTGTGATTTTCAAGACGCAAAATTGCGCGTCAGTCGCGCATTACTAGGTTTTAGTTGATTGCCAAACACTTATTCATGAATAATCAGAGTTTATGATAGCTTATTCAAGCAAAACTAATATGGGCTGTTGTGGCGTCTCTCTCACACGGGGCGTTGGTATCTAGACTAAACAATAGGGGTGATAATCTCTCTCTATTCATGTACGTTCTTGCTCTGCTGCGCCAGACTTCATTAGGGATTTGGATGGGGCTTGAGTTCAAAAGTCCACTGCTAGAGGTCAAAACATTTCTCAGAAATAAACAATGGTGTTCTTTGTTTTTTTTTTTTTTTTTTTTTTACATGATGCAACTAAAAACTAAAATGATTTATAATTACATTGCTAGGACGATCATTATTTGTAGCCATATTACAGCTTCATTTTTTTCTGATTTTTTCCTTTCTAAGTTCTTGTCTTTTTTTTTCTTTCTCATCTTTTTTATTTTCTCTTCCTTCTACATGCTACTACTCTCCACCTTCCTCTTCCTTCCCCTCTCTCTTTTCCTTTTTTCTTCTTCTTCTTCTTTTTCTCTCTTTCCTTTTTTTCTTTTTCTTTTCTTTGTTTTCTTTTCTTTTATTTTATTTTCTTTCTTCATTCTTGTTTCTTTTCTTCCTTTCTTTATTTTTTTGGTATAATTCATTCTTTTGTGTTCCTCTTTTTTATCCCCCCCTCTTCTGAGTTTTTATGACTAGTCCAAGGAATAAAAACTAGCTTTTAATGAGGCAGTCACTAGAAATAAAATATTTATTGTGTTCAATTCAGCGTTATATAGTACTGGTAAAAAGTACCCCCCCCATGGCTACTTTCTGGTGCTAGGCGCTTTGATAATTTACTTTCAGATATTTTTCTAGAGAGCGCTTCTCATGCCGTGAAAATGAAGATCACCTAAATTTTAGCAAGAATTTAAAAAATATCAGATAATATCAATAAGAATTACTGCAAGTGAGAGGAGGTGGCAGATGTTTAAATGACAATTGTTTAAGATTCTACAGTTGCCAAGATATCGGCAAAATTCACGCCAGTAGCTTTCTCAGTACTGCTGTATAGTCCACTGTTTTAATGGTGTAGTAAATTCGCGATTTATACTCTAACTTACGATTTGGTGCGTAAATTTCTGTACTGAAAATGATAGCATTGAAGCCACAAAAATGTAAAGGGTGTTAGTAAGGTATGTGTTCTGAAATTTAACCTGATTTTGTTAGGTGGCGTTAAGCCAAAAAGTGCGGCGACTTGGGATGGCAGCTGGAAACGCCTCAATAGGCTACATAGTCAGCTGAATTCCAGCTTTGGCTGGCGGCCAGAGATGTCAGGCGCAGTGTCACTGGTTTGCCCTGGCGGGTCTGGCTTAGCCTTAAGCTGTACTTTGTGTTAATTTAAATTTTCAAGTTTCTTTCAGGAGTGTTTCTGGTCAGAAATCATCCTCAAATCGTTTTGAATAAGAACCGTGTATTAAGCAATTTGGCTTGGAATGAAATAGACAACTGAAACGTTACAATAAGTCGATTTTCCCTTATTTCATTTTGAACATTTTTTTGTTAGGTTTATCAAAATTGTATGCATTACATACATTTTGTGATCCTCATGAAAATTTTTATTGCCTCCACTATTGCATAGGGGCTAGCTTATAGGCCTGCTGTTGCTGAATTCCTAGCTAATTATGGCTTAACATGATTATGGTTTATAAAAATTCGAACATGATATTGACAATTGCATTACAGTAATGAATATTGTACATATCACACACACACACACACACACAACCACACACACACACACACACACACACCAACACACTTCCACACATCAACACACAACACCACACAACTTATTATTTTGGGGTGCCAAACAAATTCTTTATCGGGCAAGTATTTGCTGTTTACTCCGTTTTCACTAGATTACGTCCAGCTGACCGTTACTTTGCTACATGAAACTCAATTGTGCGCTTGCCTTTAGTACTCTCTGTATATTCATTGACCTGAATTAAATTGAGAGGTAAATATGGCTCCCCAAATCTGACACGGGCTCCCAAAATGTACTGGAGGAAGCCCGCTGGGCTCCCTAAAAAAAAAAGGTAAAGGTCAAGCCCTGATTACTGTTCTGCACTTAGTTATCCTGGTTTCATATCTTTTTGATGAGATGATAGGATTCATCTGCCTTAACAAAATATTGTCCAGAGTTACTCAGCTTGTAACCTTTCTTTAAACTTTTGAGAGTGAAATGATTTGGTATTATAGTAACTCCACATTTTCCACGAAAAAAAACCCTTAACCAAGATATGGTATCTCTACTAATAGTTCCACTTCTCCGTGTTGGCTGAATGTTGATGCCTGGAAGAAATCTGTTGACTGAATAAAGTTTTCCTGTATATGTGGATTCTGTTACATGATATTAGTATTCCTGATATTAGTTGCCAATCTCTAAAAAACAACAATGTTAGGCCAACATTGCTAAATACTTAGGGTGTGAAAATTCATCTTCAATAGGTCTGAAACATGTAATGCGTATACACTTTTAATTTTAGAGACGCTTCACTTTTCGTTAGATGAGTATTTTTCACGGTTTTGACCTAAATTTCGAAAATTCTGTGGTCCTAATTTTTCGCAAGGTTTAGTGGTGCTTTTGATTAGTGTAAATTAGACATTGAACCAAAGTGGAAATTTTCGCGATAATGACTCACAAAATTCGCGAAAATAAAACCACCGTGAAAAATTACACGTATACAGTAGATTGACACGTGCCTTTTTTAGTGTTGTGCGATTTTGCGAGTGGTATTGTGGTGAATTTCATGGCTTACAGATACGACAGCAACAAACGCAATCTATCACAATGCACTCCCATTCATGTTCCACACCATGGGAATTGGGCTTCCTTACACTAACCACACTACTGCCACTAGTGAACAAACTACACATTATGTCAACAGGCATGATCATCCATGACCTCAATTCATAGTAATAATGCACAGCTTACTCTGCTAGATAATGACCTGCATGCTCCACTGGTGAGGGACATAGAAAGGTAAATTACCCGTACCATTCCTCATTCTGAAGGACTGATATAAGGCCACAAATTCTTGTACTGGTTGATCAAATTTTATTCAGAGTTTTTGGGTTTCAGTTTTGAAAGTAGGATACAATCATGTCGGTATGTCAATAAACCGCCACTCTTTTGATTTTAGTTTAACCCTACATGTGACATGTAACACTTTATTACTTATCAAGAAAAAAAAAAAACTCTTTGGAGATTTGTTACTGATAAGTTGAACCAAATTGAATAAATTGGAATTGTGATCGTTTGCTATGATACCACTGTACTAAATAGCCAGTTTAGGGAATTACACTCTCTTTACATTGTAGAACTTCTGATGTTGTGTTATAATCATAATGTACATGTAGGCTACATGAGTGAGCCTAACAGGAAAGAAATTAAATGGGTTAGGCCTACGTATGTTATTTCGAATTAAATAATTATATATAGGGGCCTTTTTAAAATTGATATTAGTCAATAATAATATAATGATATGATAATGATAATGATAATGATATGATAATTGATAATAATGATATAATAATAATAATGTAATAATGTAATAATGATAATTATTGATTAATAATAATATAATAATAATAATTATAATGATTATATAATCTTAATATAACAATCGAATAATAATTAATAATAATTAATAATAATAATGTATAATGATAATACTAATAATGCATATATAATATAGCAATAATAATAATATTATATCAATAATAATAAGATAATTACATCATCATTCTATCATCACTTGTAAAAGTAATGAAGACTGTCTCCTTTCCTGAAAAATTACGTTGGAATACTATCCAACTACTATGTAGGGAAGAAATGTTTCGGTGGATGCGAATGGGTTTTGGTCTAGCCTGGCGACTTTTCCTATCTCAATGTCTGGCAGGAATTGGATATCACCAGAAACAGAATGCACCATGTGGTGCCTGTAGTTTGAGTTTGTTTAAGATTTAACATTTTTATGTGTTTATCAGCACAGACATGCTTCTTGCATCATGGGTGTGCTGTCATTGCTAGTGTGTCTAGACAGACAGACTAGACACACAGAATAACAGATCTACCAATTAAAAAATAAAAAAGATAAAAAAACCTGATGCACAACATATATATGTCATCACATCTGAATGAAGTCTCTTGATTAATCTGCAAAATTAATGCCATATTTTGACTTTTTTGAAAAAAAACTTCAAAAATTTCTGGAATGTTAATAGTATCTCTAATGTAGGAGTCTAAAATCAATTTGCTATGCTGATCTGAAATTCAATTCTACATTAAGTGACCACTACCAATCTCTGGTATTCCAAAATCATTCTGTAATTGTTTAGTGTTCTGTACTTCTGTTATTGATTTGATTTCATTTTTTTTTAGCAATTTTCACTGACTTCATATTAAGGATGTTGGAATACACTGCAACTGAGGTGTTAATTAAAAACCAAGGGTGTGCACAATATTGATACTGGAAAATTGTGTTTGATATTTCAACACCTTGGTGTTAAAAGCATATGATTCTTGGTCATGTTTGAAATACTTGTTTTGGTGTTAAGATTAATACCCGTGTGTTGAAATTTTAAACAATTGGTATTCATATTTGAATGCAACAGTGTTCTGTAGAAGTCAAGAATATAGCGACAGTATTTGAAAGGACTTACTGCAAAATGGCAACTTCCAATCTCCAGTGACATCAATGTACATTCTGTCACAAGGTTACTTGGATAATCAGCCTGCTGAATTTTATTACATCTTCCCCATGATAAACAATCCCTCTTCTGAATTCTTTTGGATGACTTCTAACTGATGGTATGTGGATGGTCTTGACTCTTAAAAACTGGAAATT
>JZLH01S0163286.1:36870-44370 GCA_001188425.1 Eucidaris tribuloides
CCTAATAATATTTAGCATGTTTCTGTTCATGGTAAAATATTTTTGCTTCACAACCATTGTGCACCAGTTGGTCTGGTAATGGTGATGACAATTCTTGATCTTTGTCATTGCACCAACATCTTCTTACAAATAATGTAGTACAAATAAAATCCTGTAATTTTACTTTTTATTTAATCATACAAATCAGACCATTTTATATTCTGGAATCATTAGCCCCAAAACTGTCTCTGTGGACGGCCTCTGCTTTGCAGCGGTGGAGTGTGGGATTCAGACTAGCAGATGGCTGAAATCACATAACGTCACAACCTGCAGGCTTTGACAGCCCCTTGTTTCAATCCTCCCCCTGCCTTCCCCTCCCCTTCCTCTGTCCCTCAAAAGTTCTACAGCCGTAACTTGTGGCAGATTGCTGGCCTTCTGTTCTTATTGTAAGAGATCTGATAAGATCAATCTGCAAGTTTTTAATTAAATATAATGGGGTAGAGTGGTGTATATTGTGAAATTAGGCCATATGGTCGTGTCATGAGGGTATGCGCTCTATTTGTTGTAGGTGAGTGATGTGTTGTCATTGTGTTCTTTTTGTATTGAGTGCATGTGTGTGTGTGTGTGTGTGTGTGTGTGTGGTGTTGTGTGTGTGTGTGTGTGTGTGTGGTGTGTTGGTGTGCATTGCTGTGTATGTGTTGTGTATATGTTATGTATGTGTGTGTGCCTGCGTGTGTGTGTTGGTGTGGTACATGTTAATGTGAGCAGCTGTGATTGAATGTGCGGTGCCTGTGATGGTGAGACATGTACATGGGGGGTAAAAGGGAAACATGCGGAACCTTGACAATTGATACATTTTCAGTTTAGGGTGTTCTGTGTGTAACATCATGTCTCAGTGCCTCAAAAATAATGGGGGCTTGGTGCGATTTTGCCCTGTAATGCAAAAAGAGCCCCCAAAATTCCTACAGTATGTATATAGAACAATGTTAAATTGTAGCCACATTTTAGCCATGTGTTCAAAGTACATGTAGCCCCAAAAATTTTAAAATTAATTTTCCCGATTATAGTATGTGGTATGTAGCGCAGCAATTGGCAATGGGGGGGGGGGGTGAGGTATATAAAGGAACATTTGAATTTTCTTTGCAGGGCTAGAAAAAAAATTCAGATTTATGCCCCTGTGCCTGTTCTCCCCCGCCCCCCCCCGAAAAAACGTCTCTGGAGTCCGTAACAGGTTCGGATGACTGTTGCTTACAAATTTTGTGTGGGAGAGAGAGTTAGGATGGCGACATTATGCTTGTCTGGAGAGATCTGTTATCATCATCATCATCATCAACATCATCATCAATTACTACATGTATCATCATCTTTATTATTATTATTATTATTATTATTATTATTATTATTATTATTATTTTCAGTATTAATTATTATTAAATGATTTTTGCTACTGTAATTATTTATTGTATATATAGAATTTAATGAATTATCAATGCAATGCATTTTTAAATTGTTCAATTTAGCAATTACCAATAAGTACGGTAATTAACTTTTCCTTCATCCCTAAATGACACCTGAGCAAGTTTTCTGTACCAGATAGTAATCAAAATGAGTTGACATTGACATGAAATGTTCCATGCCCTTAGTTGAATAGTCAGTCTAATAAGTACCACCTCGGTGATACAGTCAAACGTACATGTACGGTAGGCTACATTCTCTGTTGCTGAGTTTGTGGGTGGGAGGGTCCGAGGGAACAGTCTATAATCACAAGCATTCACGACTTCACTGCGGTCAAGATAAACCTGGAAAAGCAATCAACTTTGGCAAATCAAGTTCACAGGTTTGAAAGTCATGGAAATTATCGTAATGTCAAAAGTCACAGAATTTCATTAGAAAACGATACCATTGTAGAGTCCTTACTGGGGTGATCTACGTTTTGTATGCCATGGCAGAGAGCCTCATGCTGTTGAATAGGAAAAGGCCATAATCAGAATTACAAAATGGAATTGAAAAAGAGTTTTATTGTATGCCTACAGTATGTTCATCTGGCACATGACCCCTGTTTGTTAAAATTATGTTTGTAAAAAAAAATGCGGGATGTGGAGAGTATTGCTCACCATGGGTTTCAGTCTAACTATGGACCCTGGGCTAACTCATGTAGGTACTGAATACTACTGATATAGCACATTATTGTCAATACACAACACACAAGCAAATTAACAGTTCTTACATGAAAACATACAACAAAAACCTGAAAATATCTATCATGCAAGTTAGTGTGATGCTGTACAGTGAAAGTTGTGTAATGTGCATTCTGCATTGTTTCAAAAGTTGCGCAAAGTGGTAGCCTATTGTTTAAAAAATGTTCCCCACGATACATGGTAAATTCATTGTACATATGGGCAATTCCGTGAATTACTGGACAAATCACAAATTATATAAATTGGTCTATTGCAAATCATATTACATTTTCATGGTTTGAATGGGTATGAATCATGAAGAAACAATGGGAGACATCATTTCTACTCTAAATTTTACGTCTTCAACAGCACCCTCTAGGAGAATCAGAACCATACATGAAATACCACATGTGGGACTAGTGTGACTAAATCTCGGTTTTATGAAAAATTATCATTTATTCTGCAGTTTTTTCCATGCCAATAGCCTCTTCTCATTGTTGTGAAAGTAATAAAGCCCCACATATGCATTCTAATTCTGAAAAAGACATGAATAAACGCAAATTTGTGTGGCTGGACAAAATGTAACGTAACTGTAACGTAACTAACCATGTTTTTGATGCTGTAGTTACAAATGAAAAGATTTTTATCAATAAGTTATATATCAAATGACTTACATGTATTAAGATGTCAGCAATAGCATGGATACCACAGTTTGTTTCAGTTGAAAACAGGTTGAGGAAACTTTGAGGACAAAGACATGTCATTTTTTTCCATGTCCTCTTTACGTAACGTAACTAACCATAATTAAAGTTCTTATTATTACCCACTAAAACGTGTCTCATGGTTTTGCTTGATGTTGTGAAGTAGGTGCCAGTCTAGAGAATTTTCAGTACCAAAACAGAGAAATAATATGAAAGCTTATTTATGTAAGAGCCAAATGTTGAGTAAAGTTTGTCATAAAGTGTAACGTAACTAATCACGGAATTGCCCATATACATTACAAGTAGGCCTACATAATGTTATGCAGGAGTACATGTATTACAGTACTTGAAAGAAAAACATGCTACATGTAGATCTTTGGCACAAGTGATGGACAAATGTAATTTGCTGTAAAATAAAATAAAATGAAATTGAACATATTTTCAAAAAAGATGATCAGCATGACAAGTTGGACAGGAGGAGGCTACACAGTACTACATGTAGTACTGTACTACCCATATGTCATGGTCAGCATAGTCTGACTGCCAGACCATTATTCTGGAATCAACAGCTACCGTAATCCCGCTCCGCGGATGGCTCCTGCTTCGCAGGTGAGGTCTGAAATTCAGACTATGGTCAGCACAATATTGTGAAAATAATACTGTCCAATAACAGGGAGTAAGGCCACACTGAATATTTCAATTTTTGTGATGGTAGGCCTAGATACCTGTACTGTAGGCTGTATTGATACCAAACATCAAATTTTATGATGATGATAGTTAATGGCACCTGTTTATGGTGGGATGACAGTGAAGTGGCCTTTCATATCATGTGTTGACAGCACTAGGGGGTGTTTCATAAACCTGTTCGTAAGTTACATTACAAATGACTTTACGCAGGACTGGTGATACCTTCTTGTGCTACATATATGCATGAGAAACTGATTAGCTTAGCACCCAAGAAAGTATCGCCAGTCATTCATAAAGTTGTTCATAACTTGCGAACAGCTTTATGAAACACTGGTCACTTAACGTGTGCACTTGTTTGAGCACAGTCATTGCAACCTGCAGAACATGCATGTAAATTTTCTACCTGTAGCCTACCGTCTTTATACTTGTACAGCCGAAGTGAACTAAAACGTCCAGAGTTACTGCATGTAGTTTGTACGAACCTTAAATGGATGAAATTCACACTACCTTTCATACTGAGCAGGGCTCGACTTTAGCGGGAGCCCGGTGGCCATTGGCTCCCCAAAACCTCCGCGGGCTCCTCAAAAAACCTATTGAAAAGCCCGGCTGGCTCCTTAAGTTTTTAGCCTGTTATTTATACTTTCCACTCTGTCATTCCTAAACAAATACCAAATCAGTAAAAGAAAGAAAATGGCCGTTTTTGCAGAGCAAAGGCTAGCTAAATATCGGACAATTTTTTGTGATTTTCCAAAGACGCAAAATTAGCGGGCGCAAGTCGGCATACTAGTTTTTAGTCTGACTGCCAAACCATTATTCATGAATAATCAGAGTTATGATAGCTATTCAAGCCAAAACTAAATGGCTGTGTGGCGTCTCTCTCACACGGGGCGTGGTATCTAGACTAAACAATAGGCGTGATAATCCTCTCTATTCATGTTACCGTTCTTGGCTCTGTGCCCAGACATTCCATTAGGGATTGGATGGGGGCTTGAGTTCAAAGTCCACTGCTAGAGGTCAAAACATTTCTCAGAAAATAACAATGGTGTCTTGTTTTTTTTTTTTTTTTACTGATGCAACTAAAAACTAAAATGTATTATAATTACATTGCTAGGACATCAATTATTGTAGCCATATTACAGCTTCATTTTTTTCTGATTCTTTTCCTTCTAAGTTCTTGTTCTTTTTTTTCTTTCTCATCTTTTCTTATTTTCTCTTCCTTCTACATGTACTACTCCTCCACCTCCTCTCCTTCCCCTCTCTCCCCTTTTCCTTTTCTTCTTCTTCTTCTTCTTCTTCTCTCTTTCCTTTTTTTCTTTTCTTTTCTTTGTTTTTCTTTTCTTTACTTTTATTTTTCTCCTCTTCATTCTTGTTTCTTTTCCTTCCTTTCTTTATTTTTTTGGTTAATCCATTCCTTTTTGTGTTCCTCTTTTCTTATCCCCCCCCCCTCCTTCCTGAGTTTATAGACTAGTCCAAGGAATAAAAACTAGCTTTTAATGAGGCAGTCACTAGAAATAAAATATATTATTGTGTTCAATTCAGGTTATATAGTACTGTAAAAAGTACCCCCCCCCCATGGCTGACTTTACTGGTGTACAGGCCTTTGATAATTTACTTTCAGATATTTTCTAAAGAGAGCCGTTCTCATGCCTGGAAAATGAAGATCACCAAAAATTCTAGCAAGAATTTAAAAAATATCAGAAATACTTCAATAAAGAATTACTGCAAGTAGCAGAGAAGGTGAGCAGAATGTTTAAACTGACATTGTTTAAAGTTCTACAAGTTGCAAAGATATCGGCAAATTCACGCCAGTTAGCTTCTCAGTGACTGCTTATAGTCCCACATGTTTTAAATGGTGTAGTAAAATCGGGATTTTCAACTCTAACTTACGATTTTGGTGGTAAATTTCTGTACTTGAAAATGATAGATTGAACCACAAAAATGTCAAAGGAGTGTTAGTAAGTATGTTTCTGAAATTCTAACCTGATTTTTTGGTGGCGTTAAGCCAAAAAGTGGCGAACTTGGAGCAGCTGGAAACAGCCTCAATAGGCTACATAGTCACTGAAATCCAGCCTTGGCTGGCGGCCCAGAGAATGTCAGGCGCAGTGTCACTGGTTTGCCTGGCGGTCTGGCTAGCCTAAGCTGTACTTGTTTATTTAAATTTTCAAGTTTCTTCAGGAGTGTTTCTGGTCAGAAAATCATCTCAAATGGTTTTGAATAAGAACCGTGTAATATAAGCAAATTTGGGGGAATGAAATAGACACTGAAACGTTACAATAAAGTCCGTTTTCCCTTTTCATTTTCGAACATTTTTTTGTTAGGTTTATCAAAAATTGTATGCATTCACATACATTTTGGGATACCTCATGAAATTTTTATTGCCTCCATATGCATAGGGGCCTAGCTATAGGCCTGCTGTTGCTGAATCCTAGTAATATGCTTAACATGATATGGTTTATAAAAATTCGAACATTGATATTGACAATTGATACCAAGTAAATGAATATGTAAACATATCACACACACACACACACACACACACACACACACACACACACACACACACACACACACACACCTCACACACACACACACACACACACACACACACACACATATATTATTTTGGGGGGCAAACAAACTTTTAATCGGGCAAGTATTCTGCTGTTTACTCCGTTTCACTGAGATTACGTCCACTGACCGTACCTTTGTACAGAAACCAATTGTGCGCTTGCCTTTAGTACTCTCTGTATATCATGACCTGAATTAAATGACGAGGTAAATATGGCTCCCCAAATCTCACACGGGCTCCCCAAAAATGTACTTGAGGAGCCCGGCTGGCTCCCTAAAAAAAAAGTAAAGGTCAAGCCCTGATACTGGTATCTGCACTAGTATCCTTGGTTTCATATCTTTTTGATGAGATGATAGCGATCATCTGCTAACAAACTATTGGTCCAGAGTTACTCAGCTTGTAACCCTTTTCTTAAAACTTTTTGAGATGAAATGATTTGGTATATAGTAACTCACATTTTCCACAGAACCCTACCCAAGATATGGTATCTCATACTAATAGTCTCCATTCCTCCGTGGGCTGCAACCTGTGATGCCCGGAAGAAATCTGTTGACTGAATAAAGTTTTTTCCCTGTATATGTGACCTGTTACCATGATATATATCCTGATATTAAGTTGCCAATCTCATAAAAAACAACAACATGTAGGCCAACATGTAAAATACTTAGGGTGAAAATTCATCTTCAAACGTCTGCAACATGTAATGGTCATACACTTTTAATTTTTGAAGACACTTCACTTTTGCGTAGAGATATTTTCACGGTTTTGGACTAAATTTCGAAATTCGTGAGTGCTAATTTTCGCAAGTTTAGTGGTGCTTTGATTAGTGTAAATAGACATGAACCAAAGTGGAAATTTTCGCGATAACTGACTCACAAAATTCGCGAAAATAAAACCACCGTGAAAATTACCACGTATACAGTAGTTGACACGTGCCTTATTTTAGGTTGTGCGATTTTGCGAGGGTATTGTGGTGACATGTCATGGTACAGACTACAGACAGCAACAAGCAATCTACACAATGACTCCCATTCATGTTACACACACCCATGGGACTTGGGCTTCCCTCTACCACTACCACCACACTACTGCACAGTGAACAAACATACACATTATGTCAACAGCATGATCATACCATGGACCTCCAATCATAGTAATACATGCACAGTTCCTCTTGGCTAGATAATGACCTGCATGCTCCACTGGTGAGGGACAATAGAAAGTAAATACCCGATACCATTCCCTCATTCTGAAGGACTGATTCATAAGGCCACAAAATTCTTGGTACTGTGATCAAATTTAATTCAGAGTTTGGGGTTTCAAGTTGAAAGTAGGATACAATCATGTCGGTATGTCATAAACCGCACATTCTTTTGATTTTAGTTTA
>JZLH01S0163286.1:46870-54143 GCA_001188425.1 Eucidaris tribuloides
AAGTACATGTATCAACTACGGCTGGCTAAAATCTCCTATGGTAGAGGGTTTCCCCTACGAGTGGCAGCCTTGCTCATAAATGATGCTGGATTTTATGTCATGGTAGAGGAAGGTGTTCAGGGTTCATGTTTTATTGGGCTGATTTCCTTGTAAGCTTGAGAAGCCTTTTGCAATAACACTAGTCTAGAAATCTAGACGGCAGGGACTTTCTTGGGGGATGCAAAAAATGTTTCTTGGCGTTATTGGCCCCCTTTTTGGCAGGGGAATTTTTTTATTCTGTGTGTGTTTTTTTTATTGCGGGGGCGGGCGAGGTAAACAAAAATGTTGCTCAGCTTTGTCAGTGCCTTGTTTACACGGTTGAGGGAGTTTTGGTTGTTGTTTTGGTGGGGGGGGGCAGGCAAAAAAATGTTGGTCTCGGGCTTGAAGTGGGTAAGTGGGTTGCTTCATCTGACCCACCCGCCGGTCGAAGACATACATGCAAGAACCCCTCCCCCCCTCCTTTCTGGAGTGGGCTGCGAGTGTTCTTGTGTGAGGATGCCAGTGGACAGGACCATGGCAGAGAAATGATTTTTATTTACATTACCCTGAACTGAACATTTCATGGGAATCCCAGCAACATGTAGGCATATAGAGATCTTTTTTTTAGTATAATGGGCTTACGTGTTATACGCTATACAAGAACGGATTATTATTAGTATTACTTTTTTCACATTGAGTGTACAGCAATGATGTGAAAGAGTCTGCATACCAGACTACTGCAGTCAATCAAGTTTTTCCCAGTATGGTCCATGCAATAGACTTTGATAAATGATAACCAGGTTCTAGCCAGAAACACTAAATCGAAATTGGATTTTTACAGGCCCTGTTGACTGTATGTGAATACAGTACTTGTACACAGGCACATGTATGAAAATAATGTCCTGTAAGGTTGTTTTTCATTTATTTATTTGATAGCAAAGCTAACTTTTCATGGAAATCTTTAGCAAGCATTGCGCTGGACAGAAAATTTTCATGAATAAGGTGCGCATCACCAGTCGCTCTGTCTTTAGTGTAGTAGAATTCATGTACATGTACATGTGGGCCTACAATACATAGGCTTATAGATTGCAGAAAGCATTTTTATCTACACAAATCGGACATTCAAATTATTGTGGCAAAGAAGACCAAGTACTACTGTATGCAATTATGCATATATTTTTTTTTTTACATACAATACAATGATCATTAGAAAAGTGCTGCACATGCACTGTATGCCTACATACATGTATTTCCAGTATATTGTTGTGAAAATGTGTTATTCACCCATTGTAGATCCTTTCATTTTTTTTTCTTTCTCAGGAACAAAGTCCCATTTTCCAAGATTTTGTTTGATCTGTCTTGTTTGCACAGTGAAACATGATGACTCAATGTATTGGCACATGTTTGCATGTTGCACATGGCTATCCTCATTGGAGAATGGAGACTATATAATATCGCTATCATCACACTATTCCCCCCCCCCCCCCCACATGTGGGGCTGTCACCTTTTGCTGCAAGCAATGTTGTACATGTATGTGCAGTAAATTCCAGATACTGTAGGGACCTACATCTAGGGTCTGGTCTATTTTCTTGCTAATGTACATGTAACTCCAGGTTGGCAAAAATTAGGCCTACATGTTTGCTACATGTACAGGCATAACTCACTAACCATTCTGAATTTGGAGGAAAGAATCTGAATCTCGACCATTCTCAGCTCTTGGTTTCGATATGATTTTCTTGTATTTTTCTTGAAAAATTGACTACACATTCCCATGGAAAATGCTATTTCTTTACTATTAATCATCCTAATTTTACATAAGTTAGAAAGTTGGGAGGTTTGCACAGGGTTCACAATACTTGTAACTCAAGTGATTTAGAAAAAGACTGTCTTCTCTGGACGGTGGATTACCTCCATGGTCTAGTCCTACAATGTAGCCTACACAGCCAAAATCTGAATGACGTTGACCCTTGAAGTGAATGATGGTACATGCTATTACAGTTAATCATCTTTGGTCTATTAATGGTTTTTCTCCTCCTTAACCTTGCACTTGAAGATAACAATTTTCTGAACCTTGGGAGTTGAGCAGAGATATCCTCAATATTTACTTTAGTAATCTGAGCAGAGATATAGTAGGCCTATCAGAATATTTACTTTATGTGTACTGTGTAATGTGAAGTGGTTACATGTATGATTCCAAACTTAAGGTTTGGCATCTTACAGTTAATTTGTGTGCAGTATGCATCCTGTTTTAACCCTTTGATTCCCAAATGCTTATGAAATTGTGTTGCAATGTCATTGAGAGGATTAAATGAAGTTTGTAGTTAAGTTACAGTGTATATTGGTTAAATGGCTAAAAATAGCAAAAATAGAGGAGTAAAAAATTTAGGCCTGTGTGTGATAGGTGTAAATGATTTTTTTCTCTATTTCCTTTTAAAGCCCAGGTGCACCATATAGTTTTGGTTGATTACACGAATTTTTTCATCATTGCTTCACAAAATATTGTATTGTCGCACTTCATGTACGTAGTATGTAAAATAACAACAAACTGACTGAAAATAGTTTGTAACATTTGATTATTAAATTATCAGTGAGCATGGAAAATCAGTTGGCCCCCCGTACTGAAGCGTTTTCGAGTGTGTAAGTGAAATGGGAAAAAAATTCCTTTTCACAATTTACAAAGTCTGTACAACTTGTGCACAATATTGACAAAATATCATTAAAAAATTTAAACAAGATCCAATCCAAACAATAAACAGAGCTTATCAAAAAGTGGTTACATGTATCTGTGACAAATAATTGTGTAGTATTTATGATGGGTGTATTTAATTCTTATGTAAGAGGCTATGCACCCACTTACCGTAGATCTTTTGCTTTTGATAGGCCATTTATATTTCTCTGCTTGTTTAGTATGATGTCGTAGATGAAGTCATTGACTTACACCATGAAGTAGTAGTAATGAAAACATTGTCACCAACAATGAAAACATGATGGGACGATATGCCAGTGATGATGATGATGATGACGTGTGTCAAACTGGCATCTTAATACATTGATGCTCGTTAACACTCCTAAGTATTCCAAGAATGTACAGTACAAGTCTGGTGTTAGTCTTGCTTCTAGACTCTTGAGAATAATGTACTATATACGTACATAAGTGATGTACATGTACTCATTACAAAGCCATCTCTGCTACATGTATGCACTATAAGTCAATGTAAAGGCAGTGGATCTCATTTGCAAACATCCCCGCAGACCAGGAAAAGATAACCCATGCCCTTAGGCTATTGATGAAGGGCATGTCTGTGAAATCTGGGGGTCAGTGATTGCGTAGAATTTGAAAAAAGAAAAAGAAAAACAATAGCCGTTAAGTGTACGTTCTATGGTAGGAATTTTTTCCTCGCGAGAAACAAATTTAAATCTGAGTCGAACGGTCACTACATGTATAATTTCACTAAAACCGAGTTTCTAGCTCCTATATTTTGCTAAAGGTTCCCAGATGGCATTTTCTTCTAAATGCCATTGTATTTACACAATGTTAATTTTTAGGCATGCAAAAGAGAGAGAAAAAAATTTGGTAAATGGGGGTGGGGGGGGGGGTCGAGGGGTAAAAAATATTGAAAATAAAGAAAAGATGATTTATCCAGACTTCTGTAACTGACTTAATGCGTTGTGGACTCATCTCAACTTCTCAAGCGGTTCTCTCTGAGCTTGACTCCCTATGGTTCCAGTATTCACCAGATTTTCAGCTGGGAGCTCAAAACTATTTTTTGTGCTGATGAAAAAGGAAGGAGAACAGACAGTGCTTCTCATCATAAATTTTGCTTACATGTATAATGAGGTAAAATTGTCTGCAATAGAAACATTACCCTTTTGGCCTAGTGGGTGAAGTCCACTGTAATTTTTTTTCCTCTTTTAGATCCACATTTTTAGTCTGACACAGTGCACATTATTGCCAAAGGCCACTATATAAATGTGGTTGCAAGTTCACATCAAGACCAAATTCTTCACAATTGTCCATGATTTTATCATTCTGTCCCGTTGCGCTGATAAAACATGTTCCAAGGGAATTCGAACGCTGTGATGAAATTTGAGACTGAGGATAGGATACTACATGTATATCTGAAGACATTCATACAAGTGTAGCTAAATCCAAATCTCGATACCTACACATACAGCATATCAACAGAGAATACATTTATTTTGTATTTCAAAATTTCATTTAATGTAGGCCTACATGTACAGTTTAAGTGTTAGTGGACATGATTTATGCACAGTTACAAAATTTAATATTATCAAACTTCAAAATACATGTATTCACATTTCATTGCTAATTGAATTGCCATGTACCGGGAAAATTAAATGCTTCATATCATATTTTCATGTGACTTTCCAAGGACCTTCTTTACTGATCATGCAGAAAAGATTATAAAAATAGAGTATTTTTTAATTGGACACCGGACGGCTGTATTTCATAAGGGGCTGAGGTACAAATTGGCTGCACTCCTACACCCCCCCCTTGCTGTTGTTGCCCCCCTATTTGTTGAGCTTTAAAAAAAATGATGAATTTTATTTTGTTTTTCAAGTTAGATTGTGCTCATAGTCATACAGGTCTGTCCAATGACTGCCCCAACCCCTCACCATCTCACCCCTTCTTGCATAAACCTCCTTCCTCACCCCTCCCTCACCCCCTTTTTAAAGTCCTGGATCTACCATTGTTGTTGAGTATGTAATGAGATACCTGGGAAGTACATGTACAACCAGGTAGACATGAAGTGTGTGCACTAGAGGGGACTCTGGCATGAAGCAGAGGCTTGTAGATTGAAGTAGGCCTACGTAGGAATAGTCTTGCACCTAGACTTCAAGCTGCCATTAATATTTATATACATCCCTCCCCCATCAAACAGTACTTTGCCACTTTCACTCCAAGGATTAGAATTTAATACTGTCACGTGTGCAGGGTTGCTTCTCAAGTCCTTCCATCCATTAGAGTGGAGGTGTGCAATTTTGTAGGGTGGTGGTGTGGGCATGGGGAGGGGGGGGGGTGAGGTGAAGTCAAGCGATACAGCATTGATTGCAGACTACCATTTTTAAACCCACTTGTAGCCTTGAATACACTTCCCATTAACCTGTTGGCTATGGGAACCAGATACCCTGTGAGAATCGCAGAGGCAGTGGGTTAATTCTGTGGCATCTACATGTACAACAGATCATACGAACAGTTTTTTTTTCTGCATCTCTCCTAACAATTGAAGACAAATGCTTTGAGGAAAATCAGAACTTTGACAACAATAGCTTGAAATGCAGACACAATTCAGCCAATACACAAGGGATCCTTTATTTCAAATCAAAGTCATGGTTGATTGCTAGCGGTAATCTCAATAATTAGCCTGGTGAAAGGAGTCTAATCCAACCCACCATTGTTTCAATAATCCTATCTGTCAAGTTTCTTCCTGTGTGCCTATCACCCCTCTTGTCCCCTGCCCCCAGCAGTACTATGGAAAACACTAATCATATTAGCTACATAAACAGTAGTCAGGGGGATAACCTGTATGTAGGCCTATGTTTTCTGTAAGGGGACAAGGGGTAGGGGCTATCAGGGCTTGAACTAATCAAAGGCCATCGAAGGTTAGTTTGAAGGCTCAAACCCTTGTCCGTCATGCTACACAAATCAGGGTCTGAACAACCTATGCTGCAGACTAGTACTCCCATAGGCCCTGTGTTATAGCTGCTCCAGACACAAGCCCTAGCCAACAAGATTAGTCTTGGCTCAAGGCGCTGTGAAATTGTAGTGCCAAAATAAAGTCTGTGCCTACAGACTAATCGAAGGCCATGGCTTTGGATGCCCTAGTGACTGGCCTTGATGCCCTTGTCATTGGCCTTGGAAGATTTTTGTCCCCTTAATAGTTTTCCGTATGTAAGAATGTGCCCTATTGTGCATACATGTACTGTAAAGTGGCCTTGCCCCAAAATATCAAAATGTAAATAGACCTGGGATGTCATTTGCATCACATTGTTATAATTGTTGGGGTAGTATATATATGTACATGTACCTGACACATGTCGCATCAGAGTTGTTTTGGTGGGGAGCACGTGGGGACACGGAGAATGGTGGGGTGGGGGGCAGAGCTTCCCAGGTCTCCACAGTAAGCTCCTTGTCTGGTATCAATATGGGAGGGGTTTAGGACTTGAGGTGCACATTTCTATCAATCATTACTGGGATAGTTGATCTACAAGTACCTACATGTAGGTTGTATTGATCAGATTTGTTTTTGTGTAGAGCATCTGGGACACTGGAAATGGGTTTGGGGGGAGGGGGGAGGGGGACTTCCCAATCCCAGGTCTCCTTGGTAAGCCCCTTGTCTGGTGTCAATCATCACCTCTTTGCCCAAGTGATGTAATAAGTGGTTTAGTAAGGAAGGGGTGATTTCCCCCTTGTATGTAAATGTCAATTGGAATTAGGGAGGTGGCATATGAAAAGGTGCATGGCCACAGTTAAGGAAATTTTTGTTTTGGGGTTTCCCTGGACGCCTGTCTGGAGTGTTGGAATCTTGATAATAGCAAAGCAATATCTTGACAAAGTTTACCATGATGTAGAGTCATAGTTGACGGCAGTAAAACGACCTTCACCTTGTAACTCCATGCTACTGCTCCTGCAACTGATAGTCCAACAACTGCTACTTCATGTACTATGAGTATGACGACTACTGCTGCTACTGTATAAGCATGGGTATTGGGTACTACTACATGTAAAGTGTGTATGTAAGTTACTCCTCCTCCTACTACTACTACCACTATACTGTAGGTAGTGTGCTACTACCATGACTACTACTATTACCACTTGTACTATAGTAACTGCTACATGTACATGTACATGTGCAGTATGTGTAGTATTTATCCTGCACATGTGTACCAAGCAGCGTAGGAGAAACACTGGGGCTGAGGGCGATTTAGCCCCCAAAATTTACAAAATGATAATAGCCCTCAATTTGCATCATAGGGTTCAATATACACTGTACATGTACAGGCCCTAATCACTAAATCAGGCTTGGAAGTAGCCCTGAAAAGTAAAATGTTATTTTCTGCCCTCCTCCTCCTCCTCCTCCTTCTTCTTCTTCTTCTTCTTCTTCTTCTTCTTCTTCTTCTTCTTCTTCTTCTTCTTCTTCTTCTGAAGTTTTCTTGAAACCACTATCCCCAAAAACATAAAAGCATAGTTTCAATTCATTTGAAACTTCTGAAAACACAACTCAAAACTTG
>JZLH01S0163288.1:1481-15163 GCA_001188425.1 Eucidaris tribuloides
GTGCAATCTGATTGGTTGGCAAGAATTAAATTATTTACTTAACTTATGCCTGTTAGTTGCTGGCACCTTTTCCCTTTAAGAGTAACACTGACACTACTCACCCTTTCATGATGGACTTCAGGAAGGCATCATTTTCTGGCAAGGTATACTTTCTCAGATCCCCGTCGTCTATACTAAATCCTGTCTTCCACATCTTGAGAATAACATGTCTCTGAGAAAATAGGATTGAAAAAATAATAATAATTGTGAGTCATGGAATTACACTGGGCATGGGGCAATTTTGCCCCCAAACTTGCAAAAGAGCCCTTGTAATTCACAAAAGAGACCTTATAAATTGCCATAGGGTCCAACAGAAAAGAGTATCTAGTATACACTGAAACCGGAAAAGTAGCCCCTGCAACAAAAATTTTAATTTTCTGTCCTGATTGTGACTGATGGTATTTTATATTGCATGATATAGCAGGTGATATCAAAATTGAGGCCTCGTCTAAGTGCTCAATATGATGGATTCACAAATGACAGCGTCATCTGGCGACATTGTAATGTAGGGGATATCATGGACTCTACTACATGTATGTACAGCTAACCAACTGTATCACTCACAGCACTACCAGCACAAGCTTGTGTTGGTAGTGCTGTGAGTTATAAATCCACCACACACCATCCTTACTTGGTTTTTTCATATTTTCTTTAAGCATGATACACAATTTATGACACACAATGCACAAGGGGTTATGACAGCAGCTAACATATTATCATTGAACCAGGGGAGGAATTAATTTTTAGTTTTAAAGGGTGATTTTTATTAGAGCCTTGGAGCTATTTTTGAATTTTGGGGGGCTATTTTTCTACCACTGGGGCTACTTTTCGTTGCATATCAGAATTTGAAGAATGCAATGAAAGATTGCTGATGTTTTAGCTGGTGCTTCATCCATAACAGCAACCATTTAACTCATTTTTGTTTCAATGCCATAATAAAAAAAAGTGAAATTTTTCGTAGCAAATCTGAGGGCAATACTGAAGGAAATGGTTGCCCCAAATAATTGGGTTTTGGAGATTTTAGGGGGTGATTTGGGCTTTGCCAAGGGCTAAATCGCCCGTCGCCCTGGGTTATTTCCTATGCTGCATTGAACCTTTGGAGTAAAAATAATCTAGACAAAATTCAACAGACCAGGTCCAATTCTTTATAATGAAGACACCTACCTCTTTTGGTCTAGGACCAGGCACACTGCCTGAGGTCCCAGGTACAGGCACATCTGGTTCCGCAGGATTCCCCTAATCTGTACCCCGCCCCTATGAAAGCGAACCTCGTATTATCATTGAACCTTTGGAATAAAAATCAGCTAGACAAAAATCAATAAACCAGGTCCATTTCCAGGCCTTCAACTCTGCTTGTTTGAAAAAGCACGAGAAAATCAGGAGCAAAATTCTCCAAGAAGCAGGATAAAGTAGGATTCAATCCACCACAAGTAGGAGGAAATTCTGAAATAGTTAGGGAAAAAATTCTAAGATTGGCCAAAAAGCGGAAATCCTCAGAAACAAATTTTCCTTCACAAACAGGTGATGATGGTACATGTAGTAAATACAGTACTCTCAGCAACAACCCAGTAGACTCATCGCCATACAAATATTAAACCTGTATCGTAAGGGTTTTTCTTTCTTGAACAAAAAGCAGGAAAGGGTAGGAAAACAAGGATTTCTAGGAGAAAAAAATCGGAAAATCACAAAAAGTAGGGAAATGTAAGAAAAGTAGGACCAGTTGAAGGCCTGCAATTCTAATCCATGAAGACACCTACCTCTTTTGGTCTAGGACCGGGCATGGTGCCGGAGGTCCCAGGTACGGGCACAACCGGTTCGGTGGGGGATTCCCCTAATCTGTACCCCGCCCCTTTGAAAGCAAATGACCTTGGTTTATGACTCGATGTTGAGGGAGCACCACTGCTAACTTCCTCTGCTCCATGCCTATAAAAAAAATAAGAAAATATCACATCACAGAATTAAACGTGTACTCTTGGGCTCAGTCCCAATCTGTTTCTAATAGTTACTTCGAATGCATCTTACCCATGTTTCAAAGCAATTACTGAAGGATGTGTTTACATAATAGCCAATTCCCGATTTAAGTAAGAGAGACATTTTTGACAAACCCTATAATATATCCACATCCAGCACTATTAATGCAAGTTAAAGGCAGAACATAGCATTTATATGTTGTGTATCATCGGATTTTGTTTCCTTTTTGGTTTTTCAATACAACTTTATAAACAAGTTTTCATATCAAAATAATGATAAATGGAGAACAAGTACAATTACAAATGTTGAGCTTTCAAATAATATTAATCATAAATGAAAATGATCACAAACTTGAGCTCACACCCAACAAAACAATGCTCAACAATGGTTTGTGGCATTTTGTTGGACATGTACATGTACTATAATTGCTAAAGAGAATACACAGTACTGGTTGATTACTTGCAGAAAAACAACATTTTAATATTAACTGCTTTCAAACCTTCTGTGAACAGATTCTAAAAATATCACTTTAGTACAGGAGAGAGTAGTTGAAAACAACAGAACACTTCGTTTTGGACATATCTGTTACACAAATCCCCACTGCTGACAAAGTCCTAACACAGAAATCAATATGTGGGACTATGTTAATTGTTGCCATACACACTGCAGCAACGGAGCATACTCCGTCGGGTACTCAAACTGCTAATTCCTCGACATTTTATTGCATATGAAGTGAATTAGTCCCACATTATAATGCAAATGTAATTTAATCTCAGCTGGAAAATATGGAAATGTGAAATTTTGATGAAAGATTTTCCATCATCAACCAGTACTGTGTACTCTCTTTAAGTGGGAGAGTCCACCAGGTGAACCAGAGATGCCACAGGAAGTATTCCAAATTCCTGAAATTCCAGTGCCAGGAAGCAGTGCGAAAAGGGTTGGCCGGTTAATACCGGGCGGTAAATACCGGGTGGTAAATACCGGTATTTACAGGTAAATACCGCCTTGCTTTTTTTGACAAAAACTGGACATACCGGGCAATACTGGGAAATGCTATTAAAAAAAATGTATTTCTTGAAGTTTAATAACAAGGTAATGTAGAGATTATTGTACATTAAGTGTGAACACAAAATACACCAAACAACTAACTTAACTGATGGTGGGAAACTAGGGAGTCAATCTGATTGGTTGGACAAACTTTCTACATGGCTAAACCTAGAAGTAGAAAGTTTTAAAAATCACCTGCTTTTATTCTATAAACTTTTTAAATCATTTCAGTCTGCAAAAATACAGTGTAGCTGAATTGCTCCATAAATCCAGAACACTAACAATATAGACAGTTGTTGATTTTGTCCCTGTATATTCAGCAAGTTGAGGGACTCACCATACAAAAAGCTGACTCAGTGTAGTACTGTGCAGTTAATGTGAAGTACTGTATACGTGGTAATTTTCGCAGTGGTTTTATTTTCGTGAATTTCGCGAGTCAGTTATTGCGAAAATTTCCACTTTGGTTCATGTCTATTCACACTTTCGATGTATTTTTTGATTTGCCAAATAAATAATAATAATAATAATAACACTAATGAAATCACCACTAAGATCATGAAAATTAGCACTTGCAAATTTTGAAATTTAGTCCAAAATCGTGAAAATATCTCTACGCGAAACTATTGGCGTATACAGTATGTCAAATAAAATGAAACTTCAAAAAATGTTTCTAACATGTCTTTTCATCTGAAATTTATCAGTACATGGTGGATTTGTGTAAGAAAAGCCCAAATGAAGGGCATTTATGACCTTCTAGGCTGACCTTGTACAACTTCAAGAGTACACTGCTAGGTATTGCCCACGTATTTCCCAGTATTTCCCACGTATTTCCCAGTATTTCCCAGTATTTCCCGGTATTTCCCAGTATTTCCCAGTATTTCCTGGTATTTCCCAGTATTTCCTGGTATTTCCCGCCTGGGTGGGAAATACAGGTATTTCCCAGGAAATCGCCCAACCCTGAGTGCGAACAAGCCCAAGGAATAAATAAAGTTTATTTAAACTAATCACTTTCCAGACAAGCCCCAACATTTTGTTACATCGCCTTCACAACCAAAAGAAATTGCAAAAAAAAAATAACAAAATTCTACAGTTTACACTAAAATCTATTCTTCTTTAAGTAAAAAATCAGTAAATCCGCAAATTTCTGGAAATATCAGAAATTCTGGAAAATTTTTATTCTGTCCAGGAAATCCAGAAATCCGCAAATTTCTGGAAAGGTGGCATCTCTGGTTAAAGGCAGGAGATCTCTTTTGCATGCCTAAAAATTAACATTGTGTAAATACCATGGCATTTAGAAGAAAATGCCATCTGGGAACCTTTAGCAAAATATAGGAGTTAGAAACTCAGTTTTAGTGGAATTATAGTGACCGTTAGACTCTGATTTGAATTTTTTGCTCGCGAGAGAAATATTCCTACCATAGAACGTACACTAAACGGCTATTGTTTTTCTTTTGCATTTTTCAAATTCTAGGCAATTACTGACCCCCAGATTTCACAGACATGCCCTTCATCAATAGCCTAAGGGCATGGGTTATCTTTTCCTGGTCTGCGGGGATGTTTGCAAATGAGATCCACGGCCTTTAACAGAGGTGATCAGCTTTCCCTACATTTCCATACTCACTCTTTGGCATGTCGGAAGATATCGGTCACCAGACCATCTGACCCATCCTTCTTCTTCCTCTTAGGACCAACCACTTGCTGTCCACTGAAAATACAGACAAAAACAAATAGTATACCAGTAGTAGTAGCATTGACTTGTCATCATTAGAGGTAACAGTGACTACAAAAATTGAAATTGAACTCTTTTACTTTTACCTGTATATAGGCATTCAGCTCCATGAACTGATGAGCATGTCGTGTATGTGAACACAACAAAGGCATTTCACCCTTCTCTTTTCTAGAAAGTGCATAGGTTCTCTGCTAGGGGTGGCGAAATTTGATCTGAACCTCATTCGATTATCGTGGAAAGAACATCGTCGATAACAGATGTTTATCGGCAGACGTTGAAAAACAAATTTGTGATGAAGAAGATAAATCTATTTAGGCCGAACTTGCAGCCGCTGTAGGGCTGTGTATAAAATGTAGTCAAACAAATGTTTGCCTTCTGAGACCCTACTGTGTAACTAGATCAGGAGATCATGGTGCTGATTGTTTACATTTTTGGTGGGCAGCATGTTGATAGAGTTGTTATGATTATTGATAGTTATACTAAATGCTCTACCACTTTCAATACCACAAGTATGATAACTGAAGAGAATGGAGGTGTCTCTTCCGTCCCCCACCTCCCTGTCACAGACAGTAGCACTCGAGTGCAGAGTATGCATTCATAGCTAGGGATTTTTGGGTCCCTCCCACTGCAGTGCATGCATTTACCCCATTAGGTTTTCATAATCGATGGTATTTTTGGCCATATCGTGCCTCTGGCGATATTTTGAAATAATCATGAGATCATTATCGTGTAGACGATATTTTTTCAACATCGTGTAATTTCAATATTATCTAAACATCGGCCAGCCCCAGCTGAGGTATTTCTCTCTTGACAGGACCTCTGCCTTTAGGTACTATCTGAAGGACAAGGTAATTTGAGGTGTTTTAACCACCATAGCTTGGCTTCAAACCACGAATCTCTACATCGGGAAGCCATGGTATTATCCACCAAGCTATGATGCAACCCCCCCCCCCAAAAAAAAACAATTTTTTATAGTGCCAGAGCTACCACCAAGGTATTTTACAGGATATCTAATTATTTATCCAGTATTTTTATAACTTACTGCAACAGTGAAACCAAACAGCCTATGATACTTAAAGATTGGGTTATTCATTTGCACGTCAAAAAACATCTGAATGAATGAAATCAGCTGAAATCATATCCAATGTTAAGATTACTATAAATAAACACCTCTCATAGAGACTTGGGGTAAACTATTGAGTATTGGTGAAAATCTGGACAGTTAAACTGCATCCTTTTTCAAATGGCTCAGAAGCCTTTTCAAAAAAAATCTGTGACGTCGACGTGCACGGGCCATTCCAAAATTGTCCGATCAGCCGTTAGCCGAAGGTCACGTAGAGTTTAGCCGTTTAACCAATCAGTGCGCTAAGCGGGTCTTGCGACAGTACACATAACCACGATTCGTAATTTGAGCAAAATTGAAACTCACGGAAAGAACAACATTCTGGTAACATGTCGTTATTAGTTTTTCGCATAAAACAACAAATTCATGACGTATGGATCTCAAACTTTCAACACACCATTTGTAAGTACTAAACTACCGTTTGGTATTGATAATGAAGGGAAGTAATGGACTTGCACATCCCTGACACAATCTTTGCCCACCATAGCTTGGATTCAAACCAGGAATCTCTAAATTGGGACGCCATGGTATTACCCACCAAGCTATGATGCCAACCCCCCCCCCCCCCCGACCATTTTTATAGTGCCAGAGCTACCAACAAGGTATTTTACAGAATATCTAATTATTTATCCAGTATTTGTACAACTTACTGTAACAGTGAAACCAAACAGCCTATGATAAAGGTAAATTGATTAAAGGTAAATGACATGATTGGGGGTAGTCCTCAAATTGGGCTGAAACTACTCTAGAATGAAGTAAACTATGCAAGGATTCTCCTGTGAAAATCTTGTAGTCAAACGTTGACTCATTCTAAAATAAACAAAGTCAACATCACTCGTAGCACAGAAACCTGCTGTGTGGCTCTCTATGGGGCTTATTTTTATCGTCCCCGGATAGAATTAAGATACTCCTATGTTTATGCTTGATTCTCCTTAAGTAAACAAATTACAGACAAATCCTCCCAGGTGGGAGATCCACTCCTGCTAGTGTATAGTTGGTATATATTTCAACTCATTTGGTTCTTGAGGCATTTTCAAGTGTTCCCAATCATGTAACTAACCTTTAAACTCTAAACACGGTAAAGAATTTCCTGGCATTCCCAACCCCTGCACACCCTACACTAGTTCAATACACACCTGCCATGGTCTGCTCCCCCAGCATAGAAGGCCTGTCCTTCTTCCTCATCACTGTCTACTGTTTTCTCTGCAGTGTAGTCACTTAATGTTGCTACTCGACCACTGCTACTTCTGAGGGTAGATACAGAGATACCAGCAATGTATAAAAAAGAAGAGGAAGAAGAAGAAGGAAAAAAAGAATAAGAAGAAAAAATCACATAAATCCACCAAGACTGAATTGATCTATCTATCTATCTATCTAGCCTATTCCTCTCCACTGCTGAAGGAAGGCCTCCTCATCAGCTTTCCATTTTGATCTATCTTGCGCCGTTCGTTTCCACGTCACGCTGCCATATTCTCTGATATCATCTATCCACCTCCTACTTTGTCTGCCTCTTCCTCTGGTGTAAACTCTGGGGGTCCAGACAGTTAATTTATGTGTCCAGTCCATCAGTCATCTTTCCTTCTGGCCAGATGACCAGCCCACCTCCACTTCTTCGATTTAATTTCCTGTATTATGTCCCGCACTTTGGTTTTTCTTCTCAGATTCTGGTTGCTAACTCTGTCCCTCTTTGTAACCCCAATCATAATTCTTTCCATAGCCCTTTTGGTTTCTCTAAGTTTTTTCTCTAGCCTCTTAATAGTGGTCCATGTTTCTGCTCCGTTGGAGAGCACAGGTATGATGCACTGGTTAAAAGTCTGCTTCTTGAGAGAGAGAGGGAGCTTCTCATCACGAAAGATAAAGTTAGACTGAATTGATAGCATTGTTTAATTCAGTTGGAGTTTGTCTCTCAGCAGCCACCACTCTATAGGAGCCAATCTATGTAAAATGGCCACTAAATTTTTATTTTTTGAAAGTATATTTAAGTTTAACAACTGTCAATAGCAGCCACCTGTCTATAAAAGCCAGATTTTTTTGTTTCCCTTGAGTGGCCACTAAAGACAGATTTGACTGTACTTATTTCTGAAAACGAAAAAAAGATTTAACAATACAATGCATACAAAAAAAAATATATTTTGGTAAAGCCATGATGTTGATTTTTGGAAGGAATTGTGTCTCAAAAAACAAGCATAAACTTGACATCTGCAACATATTGATGAAAATGTAGAGGGTTGTTTTTACCCAGCCCTTGGCTTGGTTCCTTTTGTTGCTCCTTCTCCCCCTGTCGCTGTGGCCGGAGATGGATCAATACTGGGCACTCCTCCTGGTGGCGCAGGGGGAGGGATGTTGCTTGGAGGAACGGCAGCCACTTGTGGTGGGGCTACATCCGCTATATCATCATCAGCCTCATCATAGAAACTCTCAAGGGCAACCTGGGAAAATAAGGAAACAAAAGCAATAAACAATGTAAATACTGTACTTTTGTACATACTTTACAATCTCCGGGAAATTTTCATGCCTGGCTGAACTCAGTCACGTGGGTAGATCTACAGTATAATTTATCACAGCTGAAATTACATGCATTTCATAAATTCATTCAGAAATATAATATTTGGCCTTGGAAAGGTATTGTAAGCGCATGCAGTCTCGCAGAGCATTTTCTACTGCTCCCAGGACACCCATACAAGCAAGGGGAATATCTATAGTGCAGTAGATGCTATATTACCCCTCACAGACTCACACCCATCTGTATTCTCCTCTTGGTAAATGTTTATTAATGTTTGAAAGCATGGGACAGGGTTCCAAAAAGCTAGAACCTGCAACTTTTAGATTTTTTGTTTACACGTAGAACCAAAATTTCAATTTTTCAATTCAATTCAAATTTATTTCATATCTGCAACTGATGAAATCATGTGGATTTATTCATTAAAGCTGAAAATACATCTGTTTTACAAAATGCATTTATTGTACACGGAGTCAAGCTAGTGCACTGCTAAACCGATGGAATCTGTCTCATTTTTATTCAGGGGCTTCTCACTTTCAACAATATTGACATCATCAGTTGGCCCCCTCATCAGGAGACAGATCCGTTTATTCAACGTGTTCTTGCGAAGTAACTCGGCATCTCACACCAAGTAGATTTTTGCATGCGAATGCCACGCGAAGAAAAATTAGATAAAAATATGGGAACGCAGTTCTTGGTCAGAAAATGACTGACAGCTGATTCTTATGGGATCAGCACATCTTTCAAACTTACTGATTTTACAAAAGGATCCCCATTTTCTTAAAAAAAGTCTTCTTTTCCCACTCGGATCTTATCGAAACGTGATTCAAAATTCCATTGCAACTGCATCAGGTGTCTAGTGCGTGCATGCACGCGATAACTCTTGCTTACCACTGATTTCTACGGGGGTCTCTACTTGCACACGAGATCGAATGCCTGTAGAGATCAGTGGCAAACCCGGGTTATCGCGTGCGCACACGCACTAGACTGATCAATCGCACGCACTTGATGCAGTTGCAATGGAATTTTGAATCACGTTTCGATATGATCCGAGTGGGAAAAACAACACATTTTTTAAGAAAATGGGGATCCGTTTGTAAAATCAGTGAACTTAGATCTAAGTTCAAAAGATGTGCTGATCCCATAAGAATCAGCAGTTAGTCATTTTCTGACCAAGAACTGCATTACAATATTTTATTTGATTTTCCCTTGCGTGGCATTTGCGTGCAAAAATCTACTCGGCGTGAGTCGCCGAGTTACTTCACACCGCCACACGAACATGACAAACACGTTGAATACTCATGGATCTGTCTCTTGACTGCCTGATCATGAGGGGGCCGACTGATGCAGAGACTCCAACGCTACCACTTTCGGCGGGAGATCTCCCGCTTTGAGTCCATTTTCACAAAATCTCCCGCTCTGCTGCTTGAATTTTATTTTCTCCCGCCCTAGCTGTGTTTCTCCTTTTTTCTCCCACCCAACCACCTTTTTGAAAAGAAATGAATCTGAATCAGTGGATTTGACCTCAGATTTAGCTAGTGTTGTCATATATTAAAAAATAAGCCTAAGACAGCAACAGAGAGCTTCTAAAACCCTAAAAATGGCCTCCGGCCGCAAGGAATTTCATGCTTTGCGCCGGTGATATAGGGTACCAGTCTCCTGTTTGCTAGGGGGTCTCGGCACACCTACTCACATACGCCCTCTACTGAAAAAAACAAACAAAGTTTGCACTGTGTGACTTGAATGGAAGAGCAACTAAATAAAATTGCTGTTGCAAAATTGAAATGTTGGACCCACATGTTTAAAAAATTAAAACAGACTTCTGAAATGTTGAGTCCTTTGGCTTAATTTTCATATTATGTAGATCTAATGTTTAACAGATCATAGACTAGCCATATCAAAGCAATATTTCAGTAGAATTTTGCAAAAGACTGAATTTCAGAGCAATTTTCTGTGCCATACCTGCATAAGCTAGGGCTAGGCTTACCTCAACGGCCCGCACGTGTACCGCGTGCGGGCCTCATCGGTACCCATTTCCTTCTAGTGTATATGTGGCAGTTAAATTTGAAGTCAAATTCATGTCAGAGTTTTGCGTAACTTACCGCAGTCACCACTCTGGAATGAATTCATTCATACCCAAAAATGTATTGTACGTGGAGTCGATAACAAATGTTGTTACAATGAACTCGTCTTCTTCCAAAACGAGGGAGTTGTTTCGATGCGACGTCTCGTTGTTTCTTACCAAGCGATTCGCCATTTTTTTTCCCCGGAAATATAAGTGTAATGCGCATGCGCACACTGCGTTAGTCTAGGTTCTAGCCGTTTCTATTTCGGTATAATTTCTCCGAGTTGCAGTCAATACTCGAATATCGCGCCAAGCCGAGTGAGGACGACTACCCCAGTGATTGCGCCGCCCGTTCTTTTCGGGCTGCGCAAGCACTAGGGTAGTTGTTCTCACTCGGCTTGGCGCGATATTCGAGTATTGGCTGCAACTCGGAGATATCGAAATAGAAACGGCTAGAACCTATAGACTACCACTGCGTTGGCTAGGCCGCTAGTCACCGCACCGCCGCGCAGGTCCGGTCAGCGACACGGACGTCTCTAGCTCTCGTCATGCGGCGCGGCGGACGAGCTGTGTATAGCAGCCTTCAGTAGGCGAGAGACTGGGCAGAGACGAAACGCAGATAAAATGTCGCGGTTTGGAGATGTGGGGTAGTATTTAGGTAAGTTTTGGATTTCGATTTTTTTGACTATATTAAGAGGTAGATGTACATTCACAAATTGACCTGTTTTAATGTCAGAATGGGCAGAAAAGTTGAGTGAAACGGGGTAGACGTCGGCGTTTGTGCGATGTAGAATATGGCTATTAGTTTCCCACAAGACTCACACGCAGCATGCGTGTGAGTCTGTCGAGGCTAGGGCTAGGCCATCCATTACTTTGTACATGAAAAGTATGGAGCTATCCCTGTGTGTCTGTGGGTCACTCTCGGCAGGAGAATCTCCCGCTTGAGGTGTTAGGTTAGAGTCTCTGCTGATGATGTCAATATTGTTAAAAATGAGAAGCCCCCAAATAAAAAGGAGACAGATTCCATCGGTCTAGTGTACTGTACACTCTCTTTGTCATCACATCACTCAATCAGTCAGTCACAGTCACACATGCACACTAGGCCTGAGTCAAAACGTTTACACGACGTTCACACGACCGTTAAAAAGCAAAACGTTTTGCAATTTTGCAATCCGTTTAAACCCATAATTATCAACAGATGGCAAAGTATTTTCAAAATACCAGTAACTATGAGTTGTCACCCATTTTTACTGCATTAAATGGCTTTTTGACCAAAGTTTTATGACCTCAATTTATGTGAAAATAGCAAACAGCTGTGTTTCCACTTTGCAATCATGTTATCAGAACTAAGATCTCTTTAAAAAAAAATACAGACTACCACACACAGACCTACTACCTGTATAATAACTTCAGTGTGAACAAATCCTCCTCTGTTTACAGACATTTTTTTTTCTGTCAGTTAGGAGACAAGGTCACAGCTTGCTGTCAAAAAGTCTATAAACCATACACCACATTGCTATTTACATGTAAGTTAAATTGATGAGATCTGTAGAAAAAGAAGTTGAAAGCACTGCATGTTAACATCAAGTTACCTCCCTATACTTTCACAGACTTTCTGAGAAAGGACACAAGAAAATTATTTCTCCTCAAAACTTTAAATTTTTCTACCATTAGTGGTGGGCTATACAAGGTGAAAAAAATGGCAATGTTTCAGATCACAGAGAGGAGTAGCTCATTAGATGCAGCTTGTGCTCCTGAGCATTTTGACACTTTTTTTGAAACAATTGTTAAAAATTGAGATGGTGCGCCTGCACAAAAAACGAATTTTGCAAAAAGGTCGTTGACCCCTACCATTTTCTGTCAAAATTTGTATGTGTCGGCTTGTGTGTAACCTATTTGAATGATTTTGGTTATCAATTTCTATGTTATTTGGGACAAGAAATTCATTTTTGACAGTCAAAAACAAATAAATGTTGTCTTTGTACTTAAATAAATTTTATCAACATTTTTGGGCATGCTCAGGCAAGGCAGAAATATACCAGTCATGGACCGTCTATGCACGCCAGCCTAAAAATTCTAGCTTAGCTGTCATTTCGATATTTTGGACATCAAGGCAATAAAAACTAGTCTTCCTCTCACAGAATACAGAGATACACAATATTACAATTAAAAATTGTAATCATTTTGCATATGCAGTTTGTACATGTACATATTGTACCAAGACAACAACTCTGGCAATGGTATATCACAAATCAACCAGTCGAAGTCCGTAGATATTGTAGAAGTCAGCTAAATGTATTGGAATAAAAGTGTCGATCATTTTCCAGTTTTCCAGTACATAAGTCAATGAACCCTTTTGTGAGATCCTGACCAGTTATGTTACATGTAGTGCCTCCCCCCCACCTCTATTTGACGAGTTAACTTTTTGAATGCGGGACTTTTTTGGGTATCTTCACGTTTCTCCGTCACCTTTGTGAATGTGCATCGCTGCAAGATGATGCAACAGTGTATGTGTCATCATGTCTTTCCTCACTTTGTGCTTGAGATTGATTCTTTAATCAGTTTTTCAAGTCTACTTATGATGGATTTTGATTGTCACAAACATGTTCTATGGTAAATGCCTTTCCACTAATCCCTCCGAAAATTGCTAATTATTGCAAAGTGCATGGATGCCTTTTTTTGTTTAATGGTACCAACACGTAGGGCATAGTTGACTATGGCAAGTGATGTCACTCATGACACAGATGGCAAGGTTCCTAATAAATATGACACTGGTCTTCTCCTCCATTTTTGCTTCACTGAGCAAATAAAAACAAATGATGAACATTGTATAAATCAACCTGTAATCTATGGTAAATTGTGAATTTAAAGGCGCCAGTAGGTTCTTTTTCCTTAAAATTTTTTCAAAACAGTTGGATATTTTTGTTAATATTGGATATACCGCATCAAAATATTATACTATGGGCCATACCTGAACTCTTGAAACTTTGTTTTTTTAAAGAAATACACAGAACAAACTGAATTTATAATTATGCGAGCACCCGCATAAATTCCCTGAATATTACATTGGAGGAAAAATAAAACATATCTTTTGTGAATTTAATATCTGTGAGACCTTTGTGACTGTCTGAAAAGCCATAACTTTGTATTCACCTCATTATTAGCTGTTTGCACATTCTATTGAGACATTCTTTCGATAATTTTCGAG
>JZLH01S0163319.1:0-10395 GCA_001188425.1 Eucidaris tribuloides
AAATGGTGGTGCACATACAGGAGTTCTTTTAAACGTTCGTAAACAAGATATGCACCGTTCACCAGCTTCATCTTTTGGCAAAGAAATGTGTAAAATACTAGGGTTGGGCGATTGAAAACTGACAACATACTGTAAACCACTTACATTAATTCAACGTTGAATAGATTATTTCATATGTCTATTTGTGTATTTAAAAGACACATGTTTTGGATAAATTTACAGAAATTACAGATATTTCCCAAAACAAACAAACAAACAAACAAACATATTAGCAATATCTCAAATCATCTCTAGTCATTCATAATTGAATTCAGCGATTAAAAAAAATACGGTGCAAATGGTGTATTATAAGCTGTTTTCTTGTTGTCTGACCCTCAAAACCAAAAATATAATTTTGGGACTATTTTTCTCTAAAGAAACAGCACTGAACTAATATACTAATACATGCATAAGAATTCATTCTAGGCCAAAATAACTACCAGATTCCTGTTCTGCAGTCAAAGAGGCCATATCATCCACTCGTCCCTATGAAGAAGCATTGCCACATGAGACGCACACAACTGCAGAATCAATGCAAGGAATTCCTTACTGTCCCGTTCGTTCAATCCAAGGGCGGTGGAACAAGGGGGCTGGAGAAACTTGACCCTTAATTTCTCACAAAAACATGTCCTCTTTTCTTTGCCCCAAATAAAAATACGTTCCCCACCCCCCCCATGGACTTCGCATTTAGTTTACGAAACAATTCATGGAAACATACTCATCAATTTTAATTTACTTCGTTCAGCGACGTGGGTGTATTAAATCTGACAAATCATGCGTTTGACAGAGTGAGTAATTGTCTGAAAGCATAATTATGACAATTGAATTGATATATATGTTTTCCACCCACATGCCTAAACTAGCAAGGCTTGCCTTACTATCCTAATAATAAACTGATATGCATGGACATAACAATATTATAATAGCATATCATAATATAATATAATAAATATAATGTATATGACCTTAACTCTGATACCAATTTACAATATGTTGGTATGACGGTAGAACTTTAAAGTTTATAAAGTACCTTTAAAAAATCCGACAATGTGTCGAAATGTGCTTTCTAATGAAGAGGCAAGAATTTATAATTTCTGTGTGGAAGCAAAACATATGTAAGTGCATATAAATAGTTTTACTTACATTAAGAGCACACTAGATACATGTGTACACCAACACGGCACTTTTATCACTGCATTCACCTTTGAAAAATGACGCAAATACAAACATATATTTTGTTTGACTCAAACTCGTCCAAACAAAGTCCTTCCTGAAAGTATGACATACACACAAGTCCAACACTTCTCTCACACAGAAAATAATAACTGAATGCTGTCTCAATTGGAGATTATTAAAGAAATACACAGGAAATGAATTGTTTAAATAAAAATGGTGCACAATTATTATGTAAACTGTTCATATAAACAAAACTCAACACAGTATACATGTAACCATTACCCTGTTTATCAATAATCGCTCATTTTTTAAAAACAAATTTGCAATTGTACTAAATGTATTCTGTCTAGCGATCCTAGGAATTACTAACATTTTATCTAACATTAAGCCTGAAAAATGTTCCAATGTTGTCGCTTCCTGGCACTTAACACTGCACTTCCAACTTCTGTATATTCTTAATCTTTTTATTTAACTTTTATGTGAGTCACATAATTGTGTAACAGACTTACTGGTTTGATGCTGAAGATCAAAATCCAGTTAGGCCTATGATGTGCGGAGATTAGAGGTCACGGTGTCGGAGTTGGGGTAGGAGGGATTAATAAATGACTACTTCACAGCTGTATACATAACGACGCAAAATTCATATCTTTGCGAAAAAGACTACACAAAGGTGTTCATAGACGAACACTTTATATTACCGCTTAAAGAACGAGTACAATACACAACCCAAAATAAGGTTTCACAGAAAAAACAACAACTAAATTTAATGCCATGGACTTATTTTTAGATATATCTTACTCTGCATCTCAAAAATTAAATGGATATAATGACTAATTTACTTTAAGTATTATCTGCATTTGGTAAGCATGGTAAGGCGTGATTAAAATCTAGCAAAAAAATATATATCTATATCGTAGTGACCTTTTTTTTTTACAGAACGTGTTACTTAAATCTATGTGCGAACGCCTGCCATGAGGAACATGCATGCTTATCATGCATGAAACTTAATATTGCTGAAGATCACAATATAATTATTCGGTGCATTCAACGAAGAGGACATGCACACTTGGTATAATAACGTAGATCTTTCCTTTAATAGTCACATAATGTGTTACAATTGTGATCACGTCTACAAGCTCCTTGAAGTCGAAGTGATATTTTTCTTGAAACGTAATCCAAATAAAAAAGTGACGCCGTATATATCCGATATGCAGCACTTAAAAACGAACGGGATATTACAAGTTTTATATTACTTTTTCAAATTACACTTTAGTCTAAAATTACATGAGATAAGGATCGGTGTTTTCAAAGACAATGGATAAGACGGAGGCGAGGAAAGGAAATATATATATATGTATATCTGGGGGCGATTCGTTCTTACAGTTTTATTGGTGAGAAGGCATTTTCCATGCAACGTCGAAAGAGATAAAACGTATCAAGAAGAGCGTCGACTCCGGCTCTTAAACAAGTTAAATTGGCGCTGATGGATATTTTCAATCCATTAAGTTAGTACTGTGGTTGGTTTTAACATACATTGATAGGCAATTATTGGTTAATTTGAATTCCCTTAATTTTAATAAAATACGTAAATTAATCATTTATAATGATTACATTTATCTGATATTCACTGTTTAATGATGATGAATGTTCGCAGACATTCACTGCGTCAAATAAGAATGAACATTGTGTTAATTATTGGTCAAATTGAATTCCCTTAATTTTAATAAAATACGTAAATTAATCATTCATAATGATTACATTATCTGATATTGACTGTTTAATGAAGATGAATGCTTGCAGACATTCACTGCATCAATTAAAAATGAACATTATGTTAATACACTGGCGTTATAATAAAATACCACTTAAGAACCTGTGGCAAAGTAGGGAAAAGAAACCCAATTTTGGTAAAATTAAAGTGACCGTTAGATTTTGAATTGAATTAGCGTGTATACTATATATAACTTACTACTCTACCATCAAACTTTTGCCTTACATGGGTGTTTTCAGATTGATATGTGAATGATATATTAGCAAATTACAATGTGTGTCATATGCGTTCTTGCTCCATGATAATTGTTACGCAGTAGTCTCATTCAGGAAAGTACACATGAACAATGAAATGCTACTACTAAACTGACCAAGTTCAGTAAGCCTCACCCATAGACTGAATTACAGTTGGTGTTTGTGCATTTGTCAAATTCTAGATAATCACTGATCCTCAAATTTCACAGGCATGTCCTTCACAACTCGCCTCAGATAAAAAATTATCTATTTTGGAAGTCTACAAAGGGATCCTTTACCTTTACATATCTTGGTAACCTGCAAAAGGTCTTATAACTGAAAAGGACAAATATTTGTTATTGGATTTGTTTTGTCAGGGCAGGCACGTGTCCCTATATTACCCACTGGATTGGCTATTATTTTCACTAAACGTTAAGCTTTCTAGATCTAAACTCACAACCACTATGGGTCTGGTTTTCACCGTTACGTGAAATTCTCTACTTTCATGTTTCAAAAAGTTAAGAGTAGGGTCAAAACATGGTTAGATTAATTTCTTCTGGAACAAGGAACCCCGATCCAATTATTTCAATGATTACTTTGTTTTTCTTGTACATTATATATCATACGCTAACATCAGTCACAGGCGTTTTACTTCAGTAAACTACCAATAGATTTATGCAAGTGAAATTATTTCATCAACCACGTAAATAACATGACAGCTAGGTAAAGCATAGGTTTGCGGACTTATATTATGCATAGGCTATTGAACAATATATAGTTTGTTTTCAAGGCGTTTCATCGTTAACGCTTCTCTTATTATGCTAAATTTTGAAAACAGCAAGATGAGCCCTATCATGTAGCTTCTAGAAAAAATCGCTAGGACATTGACAAAATTGATGCAACATGGCATTCTTTACTAAATATCAATGCGGTGCGCTACAATTTCGAAACGATTACATAATTATTTTGAATTCACGAAGCTTAACATACCGTATATCACACTACAAAACGCAAAAATAATTTAGAATGTATTACTTTTAATACAGTCAATTAAACAGTTCGAAAAAGAAATCAAGAAAAATATATATTTTCTTTGAAGTACAATTTTTCTTCAGTAAAATTCAACAATTTACCATTTACAGCTGATTATGAAATTATACAAGGTAATTTTGACAGCTTAATACAGACATTTATCTACACATATTGAAAGCTGCAGAACACTTAAGTGGTGTATCTTATTGTCCAACTTAATATATTCGTCGACAATACGACTAAATTCAATTCGTCGTGGGAATGAGAGTTTTTTTCCGAGGTGCTACAAAATGACCAAACGAACGTTCTATAGTTCCGAATCTTCAGTAGACAGCACGCCTTGTTATGAACTTAGTAGCGGTCATGTCAGTGCTTTCAAAGCATGTGCTGGGATTGATCCGCTTTCGAGCTGTTACCACACTATTTTTGTAGGCGGAATAGGTGCTCCTCGCCCCATCGCGACCGATCTCGCACGTCGGCCTGCAGTGAAGGGTGTGCCACAGGGCCCTGCGGTAACTCGTGCTCAACACGTAGACCACGACCGGATTGAAACACGTGTTTAGAAAGGCAAGTATGAATCGGACCTGTCGAAAGGTGTGAGCCACCGCGATATCGCTCGGGATCCTGTAGTCGCATTTGTACTGGAACCACAAGGAGTAGGCGAAGTAAGGCAACCAGGACACGCCGAAGAACACGGCGATGGTGAGGAGCATGATGGCCACTCGGCGTCGAGTGTTGAGCTGCGGTGCGGCACCGGGCTGCCTCTCGCCAGAGAATCGCGTCGTGCTGCGGATGAGCGTCTGATACATCTTCGTGTAGAAGAACGTGATAGCAATTAGCGGAATAACGTACATGAGAATGAATCGAACCGTCTCGTGAATCATTGCCTTCTCTTTGAAGTGCGGCAAGTATAAGCAGATGGTCGACGAAGGCATGTACGCAATTTGGAGGATGGGGATGGACATTCCCGTTGAGACCACCCAGATAACGATCACGACAATGGTCGTCTGCACATGAGCGGACAGATGTTGGGTCTCACGGACAGGCCGAGATATGGCGCAATACCGCTCGATGCTCCCCGCCATAATGGAGTAGACACACACGCCTTGCGATAGTACCTGTAGGCTGTTACTGAGTTTACACATCACCAGGCCAAACTGCCAACAACCGTGGATCTCATGCTCAGCGTGGAATGGCGTCGAAACCAGTAAATATAGCATGTCACCAATAGCCAGGTTGACAACCAGTATATTGGGTGGAGTTCGGAGATGTTTGTACCGTAAGACTACGACCACCAAACTTAAATTGGCGACAAAACCGAAGATGGCCACCACAACCAAGAAGAATGGTCCCCAGAGTTTCCCCCATTCTGCCTCACACGTGTAGGTCATATTCGTTTCGTCTATGGACCAGCTGATCGAGCTGAACGATTCCATGGTGTTCGTACTAGCCGTTGTCGTCCTTCGAAAAACAAACGGAAAAACGAAAGAAAATAAAAAAAATTAGTATAACATCGCGAAAAAATACACCAAAGGCTGCTACATCATGGGTAACTACATTGCTTATAATCACAAGTGACGGATCCAGGGGCACAGGGGGACGGCATTACCCGAGAAAATGTGCGTCATCTGTAGTAGCAGACCACTTTTTAAGTTGATCAGCTACTGCAGACGGGAAGACCCTTTTTGCTTCTCAGCTTCAGCTGGAACATTATTTTTTCTAACACATGCGCTTGTTCTACACTCATCTATTACAACTATTCTGTGTGAATTCATGTCTTTCCATTGAGTATTGGTTTTGTCTTTGCCAACTCACGAGCATAAAACTCTTTATTGAAATTTTAGAAGGTTCAAGAAGCAAGATCAGCTATCATTAGAAAAAAGGAAAAACGGGTATTTCCTAAAATAGGTCTGGGAGGCCATGCATTCTTCTTGAAACCATATCACTGCTATCTTTAAATTTGAAGAGACTCGGGTTAAACCGGAAGCTAGGTGTTAATAAGATTTTTCTTTAAGTAGATATTTGTCTACACGGTACGAATGGTGTGACATAATATGGACAAATACATGTAATACAAAAGACCCACTCGGATAGAAGGATTATCAACTTAATAACATTAATATACGACAAATATAAATTTCCAATGTACAGAAGATAACCTTACGAATAATGATTTCAATTTTAAAGGTTTAATTCTTTTGAAAAAACAGCCAATTTTTGGCTTTAATCTATGTGTTCACCATGTGTTTTGAGTATGCATCAGTTTCAGTAAACTTGATCTGTGTCATGGCATGGATTTTACAAATTATTGAGGTGGACTTTATTCACGTTTGAGTAATTAATATCTATTTTTTAGTGTCATCAGAGAAGGAGTAGAGAGAAACGTACTTCATATACGCATTGTTTCATGAAACAAACTGGTATAACGTTTCTGACTGAATTTCACATCGACTATTATATATCGCGTGTGAGCTGAGACCAACACTTGTTGTGTGGTATTAAATTCCCTGAGGGAATTATTAGCAATAACGTAATTATGTAGAATTTTTTCAGTCATTGACCTTTAGCAAAACAATCAAATGCCGTTGGGAACACAAGACGTGCTGATTTATGTGAACACCTGCTTGGTTAAATCTTTGTGACAATCTGGTAATGATACGAAAAAACGCAAGTCAGGAAGATATACTTGACGCAAGGACACAAACACACCACACACACACACACACACACACACACACACACACACACACACACACACACACACACACACACACACACACACACACACACACACACACACACACACACACACACACACACACACACACACACACACACACACACACACATCACACACACTACCACACACACACAACACACACACACACACACACACACACACAACACACACACACACCACAATCACACACACACACAACCACAAATACACACCACCACACACACACACACACACAGCGTGAAAGAAAGAGAGAAACACAGACAAACAATCACACATACGCATGCACCAAGTGGGTATTTATTTTATAGATTCAACATTAACGTGCGACACGGAAAACTCGTCTTGCACCATGCACAGAATATAAATATTACTTCTAGCGGAGAAAACATTAAGATAATATTATAATTCAAAGCAGATACATTAATGTCCAAGTTGATATCCGGCAGGGAAGCTTTATGATTGATGAATTAGAAACACGAAACATTTTACGACCAATTTATTATTCGACAATATCCCCAAGCCCCTTTTAAGCCGACCAAAAAAAGACAGAATCCCAGCCTTCTAAAAGTGACTTGATGGAAAGAATTGACATTTCGGATCTTTCAACGTTCGTTTGAATGTTTCCTTCACATCATCTCTCTTTATCCATATGTAGTATGTGATTAAAGATTCACTTTATTTATATCGAGACAAAATGGAAGCTGAAGATTGAAAGTATGTCTACAAGGCATTCGGTCATCGTGATTTAAGCACATTGGCGCATTACATTTCTCCTTGATTCCTCCAGGAAAACGACGCATTTCTGTCTTTTTCGTTTCCCCCTTCAGGAAAAAAAATCAATTTCCACGATCTAGTCGGTTAAAAAGATCATTGGGTGGCACCAGAGGAAGATAATAATAATAATGATAATAATAATAACAACAACAACAACACCACCAACAACAGCAAAAACAACAATGATGATGATAATAATAATAATAATAATAATAATAATAATAATAATAATAATAATAATAATAATAAAATAATAATGATAATAATAATATTTTTTTTATTTACCCAGGGTAGCCAATTCAGTCAAATAGACCCTTCTTCCGGCGGGCCCTGCATAACATAAATGTTATTACTACTCTTCTCTGTTTTAGAATGCCGAGCGCCTGGCTAGCAAGCAGAAGGTACCATTTTTTTAAACAAAAGCCTTAGGTATGACCCGGCCGGGGCTCGAACCCGATTGATTGTGAGGCGGCGCTCTAATCACTCGGCCATCACACCGGTGTATAATTTTATTAGAGCATCACTCATAATGATACCCACGTAAAACAGCATATAGTCTGGTTCTTCATATGGGTATACCCATGTTGACCCCAAGTAAATCTTCGGGAGGGGCAATGGGGTTAAATCGTTCATTTCCCCATTCCCAGATTCCTCAGACAGCCGAGGTTATTTTCTCATAATTATGGGGCACATCTGAGTCTCCTTCTTGAGATGTGATTACAAGTCTATGTGAGAAATTCGGAAATGCTTTGCTTGTGCTCCTATACTGGTTGCAGACATTCTTCGGCAGAGTGATTAAAAAAATGGACAGTAATTGCAAACATTATTGCCGTTATTCGCATTTCTACTCAAGAAGGATAACATTAACAAAGAAGAAACAAGAATAGGATGAAGAAGAAAAAGGAGAAGATGAAAAAGTAGTAGTAGTAGTAGTAGTAGTAGTAGTAGTAGTAGTAGTAGTAGTAAAAAGAAGAAGAAGAAGAAGAAGAAGAAGAAGAAGAAGAAGAAGAAGAAGAAGAAGAACGACTAAGAGAAAGAAGATGAAGAATATCCCCAAAATAAAGAAGCAGATAAATTACACCTAAAAAGAAGCTGTAGAAGAAACCGGAGTAGAAGATGAAGGCGGAGTAGCATTCACAATCAACTTCAGAAAAAAGTTCGACGAAAAGGATCAGATACCCGCAAATGATGCAAAAAGACATTTGAGATGACAATGAATTATATCAACATTCACATATCAGGTTTTACATACGTATAGTGTACCCCTCTTAGTGCCTAAATGTCTCAGCCATGGGCTGAATAAAATACAAAGTTCACGCTTTAAACATAACCCTTACGATTAAGGCAACATTGATAAATAGCCGCCGTTCAATTATTCCAATCGCCTCATGATATCTAGTGGTCTAGAGATGTTTGACAATGAATGAAATGGTCAAAGATATTTTCGATTCAAAGTCGTGCCTAAAATAACGATCAATTATAAGAATTAGAATGGGAATGTCGCATCCAGGGGCGAATCGGCCCAGTCTCCTTTTGTCGGTCTAAAAAGTAAAGAAATACGCGGACGGGCAAACAGATGACTTTTCTGTTTTTCTTTTCTTTTTAACTGACAATGATTCTACGGGCCTTCCCAACCACCCAAAAACCGAATGAGTTTAAACCCAACATTATCTGACTCTTTAAGTAACCTCAGCCGGGCAAAACAGGTGGACCCCTCTTATTGCTGGCCAAGCTTACACTCTAAAAACTCAAACGCTAAAGCTACTGTCACACTTCGCTGTCTAACGATTCCGTCTGCCTCCGTTTAAAATATTGACCTCAGATGGTTGCAAATGGAATACAATAGAATGGAACAGAACGGAAAAGCACCGTCTGTCAACGTCTAGATACGTTTGTAATCCAGTTGAAAAACGAATTATAAAGTCCAATAAACGTTTAATAAACGTACGCGTTCGTTTTTCAGACGGAATCGTTAGACGGCGAAGTGTGACAGTAGCTTAAAACTCAACATTCAAAAGGTCCGAGGAGTGACAACACTTTCTAAATGTTGCATTTTACCTTTTAGCCAGCTGTATAAATGTTGAATCCAGCTGTATAAAAGGTTAAATGCAACATTTAGAATGTGTGGGCGCTAAATGTTGAAATAGCATTTCAGTTTTTAGAGTGTACTGTATACGGACCTGCCCATCGACCATCAACCAACTGATTTCGGACCCAGGTTTGGAAAATTCTGACTCCACCGCTGAACGTGACCTCGGTAAAAATTCAGTTAAACTATTCTCATATTATACGGCTTCCAAACAATGCAGCTGGCTACTGCAGGGTATCTGTAATACATGTATTTTAATGAGGTACAGTCGCGTTGCTTTCAATACGCATTACACGACCCACTGAGCTATGACATGCGGCTGTTGTCTTAGCCGACTTGGTTGAGGAACCATGAACTAGTTGCGACGAATGGTCGTGTCACAAGAATTATATGACCGAACCTTCTGTTCTTTGCTTTTGGTTTTATACTATTGAGCGTCAAGCCGAGAGAAACAATTGAGGAACGCACTGAGAGTGGAACGTAAAACACTTGAAGTTGTATTTTTCTCTGAGCAAGACACCACGGTCAAGCAATATAGCCA
>JZLH01S0163322.1:3797-19745 GCA_001188425.1 Eucidaris tribuloides
AGAGAGAGAGATAATTCTAAGTGCAGGCAAGTTGTCAGCATTGCACCGTAAAAATGTTTACGGGAAATGGGCTGGCAACTCGCTGCTATGAATCCACCATAATTTTTACGATGTAGCTGTAGTTTCACCGTCTTCCCACCGTAAAATGCTTATTTTTTAATGGTTTTTCAACCCGTAAAATTGCGGTCTACCGTAAAATTTCATTAAAAATAACCGTTATTGTTGATACAGTTTCCGCCGTAAAATACGGTCTATTTTTTGAAGCAGTGTGCGCACTTCAATAAGACCACTCCCCCCGAACACTGGTCTGACTTGCACCGTTGTGGGTTTTTGGACCTGTAAAACTTAGATAAGTGCGTATTTAACATTTTGCACTACATGTAGATGATTCTATGAATGCACGTATGGCAGTTTAGATATAAGGGGGCCCATCGCTCAGCTATGCTTATGCATTGGTGTTTCCCTTTTCTAATATCAAGTTAAAATTGCATAATTCCTTCGCAATGTCATATAAATTATTTAGTAATCATATACTATTATTACATAACTGGAATTTTGCTTTTTTAATGTATGTCTGAAATTAATGTGTCTGAAATGTTGGTATTATACATATATTATATATATATATATATATATATATATATTATATGGAATAAAATATATACTCAATACTCAACTATAGACGCATTTAATTGTAACTGTTCAAAATTTAAAAACAAGTGTCGTCATACAGCGCGATAATTCAGTTTTGAATTTAGCGGAAATTATTTCACGAAAACTGACTTTTCATTACAAACTTCGAGAGAGGTGAAGCTTTATGCGTATTCGTGACTTTATGAATCATTTTGCATATTTGCGTTGATGACGTATTTTGTGGTGTACAATCGAAAACATGGTCTACGAAAATCTTTACAGTAGCCACGGGCTGAAACATTGTTATCCTTTGTCCAAAAACTCGGAAACTCAGCCTGGTATACTTATTTTGTAAGCGCCAACAAACTTATATCAGATTGGGCAGGCAGCACTAATTTCACCCACGTGTGTTTGGGGGAAGTACTTCTCACTTTCGAACTCGTACAACAAAAGATGCGGACAAAAGCGTTAGGCTTTTATTACACGCGAACGAAGGGTGTGATTTCTGTTGACGTTTTTGAATGGATTTGGGCCTTTTGTCATCAAGTGGTACAATATTTGGTCGAGACATAACCCTTTCCCACCTTTTTCTTGTAAAATAAAACCCCCTAGTTAGTACACCTCGCGATGACCAACAACAAAGGTATTTTATTTTAGGGCAAGGACAACACGCGTCTGGAACTCAACTGAATTCTGGAATATACAAAACAACACCAAAGAAGCAATCTGGAACTACAATGTGTGGGATAATACCTGATCTAATGTGGCCTGAATGACGGCCCCTCACTTTTGTGTTTCATCATATCGACATAATTATACTTCGTCGATTTCTATACACGTCAAGTCCCCACGGACTTCAAAGGTAAATCTGGACTAACAAAACAACACCAAAGAAAATATCTACAGAACTGCAATGGGGATAATACCTGATTCTAATGTGGCCCTAATGACCCCACCTTTGTGTTTAATATATGACATATAATTATATACACTTCGTGTATTTCTAATACCAGCGTCAAGTACTATGGACTTTAAATGGTAAATTTCTTAAGTTCACAAAGGTATTCAATATTGATTGGAGAAGTAGAAAAATGTCTGAAGAACAAGCGGATGGGTTGAAACATATAGCAATGTATAACCAGCTAGGGTTATATCTTCTTGCTGGAAGGACTTGTCGTGAATCTGTGTTTGATGTAGCAACTCTAGGCATCCATTTAACGCACTGTTTACAGCACTGAAATTGATATAGAAATCGATCCCATACAAAGCTACATATAACAACATTCAGTGAGTTACTGATGGTGATGTTTTAAGAAAGTAATGAAACATTATTGAAGCCAGGAAATTCAGACCTCAGAAGCGCTTGAACACTACTTGATTCTTTAATGAGTTTTTATCCGCGAGTAAGGGCTATTCCAATCCTGCTATTTGCCTTTTAAGACATGATTGGTATAATGATACGGACATTCATAATTAATCATACCATCCGATAAGCTATGGGCATAAACACATGCAACTTTCTCGAGGAGACACAAGGTAAGGACATAATACTCTTCAGGCCGCCGTGCAATTCAGAGGGCCCTTCAGTATTCAGTTTATATTTTTCATTTCCAAATATAACAAAATATAACAAAATACCAGGAAAAGGCTTGACATAATTTAAACTCAATGTAGAGCAAATTATAATGATCTATAATATAAATACCGTATTCAAATAGCAATGCGCTAGTTGTTTTTTGCAATTTAATTAAATTTACTTTTGTTAAATTCTGATAAAAAGAATAACATAATTTTAATGCTGAAAATACAAAGCACTGAAAAACAACAAAGCTTAACGCTTTGCATAATAGTTGAGAAATAAAATATTTGGAAATCAGTGTTTATGCAATCGCCAAACTAAGACATAATAAGCATATTTGTTTGTCATTAAAAAAATGCAAAATATGTTTCGGATTGAATAATGAAACATTTTCAAATAAAGTAAGAATATCAATAAAGAACATTTCGCTAATTAGCAGGTGACGGGCCGTGTAGTCAAAGTGAAAACAAAATTAGCTTTTATTGGCGCTGTATGTGTTCGCCATTATTTGCTATATAATATTAATGTGCAAGGCTTGCGCCGGTATATTTCTGGTTTGCAAGTGTTGACAGTATTTATCCGGCCCAGAATTTAGCTCGCTGCTCGATGTTAATTAATCCTGGCAGGCGAGGTCGTCCTTGCATCAAAACCATCAAACAAATAACGGGATCGTGGTGGTAGGTTGGAAACTCGCCTCACAAAAAGGCGTTAACAGTGTCTCGATGGCTGATGTGGCGTCATACCTCTAAACTGTTGCTAGTCTGACGCCCAGACATTATCGCTGATTAATAATAATTCTTTGGAATATCCACAAACATCAAAGGGCAGAGACATGATTGGAAAGAAGTCCTAATTTGGGATATAAATTACTCTATAAATCAGTATCTGTTCAAGACTTAGTGCTTCAAAATTATATGACAAATATGTTTTTATTACTCTTTACCAACACTATCACCAGTACACAATGTGAGCAGGTGATTTGTTAAAAGCTTTGCTATGTGATCAATTTTTATTTTTTTTTTATCAGGACTCCATAATAATTAAATGCTGGTAAAAGACACTTGTTTCTCCACAAGCAAACAAATTCAAGATAAATCCTTCCAGCCAGAGGATACTCTCCAGAGTCCAGCTGGAGTAATATACTGTGTACAGTGTTTCAACCATGATTCATGAGCATTTTCTCATGAATCATAATCAATGCTGGGAAGACCCTCAAACGAAGGGGTTTATCTTCCAGAGGCGTAAGATGGTGGACGTGGGAAAGTGGATGTATGCATTGCCTCCTCAAGTTTAGGTGGGGATGATATGTACAATTGTCACGGAAGTCACCACCACCACCAACACCACCAGCCACCACCAACAATAACACACGCACTACGAACAACCACCACTTACTACACCAATACCACCACCATTAATGGCCACCGACCAGTGTCATATAAACACCACCAACAACAACCACCACTACTACCACCACTACCACCACCACATTATGCACCACCATCAATATAAATACCCCACCACCACACCCCACCAACCACCACCACCACCCCACACCACCACATAATCACCACCACTACACCAACCATCACCACCACCTACACCACCACCACCACCACATAATCCACCACCAACCACCACACATAACCAACCACCACCACACCACCGCGCCGCCCATCACCATCACATCAGTCCATCACCACACCTGCGCCGCCACCATCGACCATCAACCATCAGCCAAATCACCATCTACCATCACTCCCCATACGCCATATAATCACCACTGCTCAACCCACCGACCATGCGCCACCACCAGCCCCACCACCATATAATCAGCCACCACCACTACCACCACCCACCACATAATCCCATCACCATCACCGTCCACGGCCAAATACGCATCAGACCACTATCCCCACCACCACCACCACAACGCACCAGCACTATCACCACAACAACTACTACTACTATCCATCCACTACACCACTATATAAATGTCACCATCACCCACCATACACAAGCACCACGCGACCACCACACCACCAACCACTACTAGCCACCACACCACCACCACACACCACCTACTACCACCACCACTACCACATCACCACCACTCACCACCAATCTCACATAAATGCCACCACACACCTATATCCAACAGACAACCACCCACGCCGCGCATCACCATTACCACCACCACATCCACCACATCCAACATCACCACCACCACCACCACCAATAACACCACCACCACCACACCCACCACCATCACCACCATCAGCCGCTGGCCCAACCCAGCCACCACGCCGCATCACCCATTACCACCACCACACCACCACACCACGCATCATCACCACCACCACGCACCACCACACCACCGACCTACCAGCGCTGCACCATCACACCATCACGGCTGCCACACCTACCGACCTCCACCACCTACGCACCACCACTACCCTGAACCACCCTGACCACGGTTATTATCATTGATAATCATTCAACAATCACTTAGCTGTAGCATCATTATCACAGTAATACATTCGTCGTCGTCATCCTCCTCACTACCACCACAACCACCAACACCACCAGTATGAGCATCACGTAAAATAACTGACCTACTAAAATTACCAAACTGCACTTTCAATATCACATAAGTCATAAAAATGAATAAGAGGAGTGATAAAAAAGGATTTAATTGTAAAAATACCAAATATATCTACCTGGTATTTAGTATGATATATAATTAGGCATTCTATATTCATCTGGCTGAGGCCAATGTAATTGTGTAAATGGCATATATAGGTACTATTTTGAGAGATGAGTGACGTCATTGTGGCTTTATCAGCTCCGAATAAGTCGTTGCGTTTGTTTCCAAGCGAATTATATTAGTGGATTTGAGGTTAAACGTCGCGAATAAACGCGTGATAGTGTAACACAGTTTGTTTTGGCACAGTTTAGAAGTGATGCAAAAAGATGTCATGTAGAATGGTTGTCATCACGAGTTTTCATCATCCTATTACTTTGCGCAGGGAGCGAATTAAAAACATAACGAAGATAACAGAGACTCCGACGGACGAATGTACGGACGGAAATACAGAAACTGCCTCTGACTCTGTCTCGATTGAAGCATTTCGGCAGGCGTGACGCAAAATGTTGGGTTTTGGCGTATTTAACATTTGAAACCTTTTAAGATTAACATGAAAAAACGGAAAAGCTTTCTGACAAACGGCGAAGTGCTACTTTTGTGAACCATAAACGAAAAGTATTATTATTGTTCGCGGACCGGATAAGTTTTTAAGAAACCTGGTTGAGTTACAAATCAAGATCAGTAGAGTTTGAATATGTTTATGGATTAAACCTGAATACATGAACATGAATGTTATTAAAAAAAAATTTAGCACATTAACGGGTATATATACATATGGTCGTAAACAAACAAAGATTAACAAGACCCAGACCTTTGTTTACATTTTGAGGGGTTGCCATCAGTTGTAATTCTGACGAAGCCAACGTCGAGATACGTCAGCTTAAATCGACGGCGCGCTCGCATCACGTGAACATCTGATCGCTTTCCGACAGCCGGAGGCAGCAGAACCAGCCTTGTATTAATCGTAATCCTACGTCATCGAACGGTCAATAGGTCAGCTAAATGCCCCGCTTGTGGCGCTTACAAAAATCGCTTAAGAAAATATGTAACTAAACCGTAACATGTCGTGTATGAAGTATAAGCCTACATATGGCCTGTGTTCTACTTTATAGATAATTAAGCATTCATGATCGATATTTTCTAATTAAAAAGCATGGGCCGTAAACAGTCGACCAATCGTTTAGTTTTCTTAAAAGACAAGTGAAGAGATAAAAATAAAATATTCAAACCAGACCCATTCCAGTTTGGCGTAGGCTGTTTGGGCACGGGGAGGTGCACATTTTGGTGAGGCGGAAAACTAATTGACATGGGAGGTGCATAACTCTTAGGGAGGTTGGAGACTAAGTTGACATGGGAGTGCATATCTTAGGGAGGTGGAACTACAAGTTGAGTAAATCAGGCGTTGAAACAGAAAAAGTGGTGCAAATTTTCATTTTCTTGCGCCAGGGGCGGAACTCCGTATGGCTCTGGCGGTGGGGTGCCACGTGCACCCAGTGCAACCCCGCCTGAAGCCTACGGCCCTTGATTCGTTTGTGAGATGTTCTCCTCCGCGTATTAGACTGTGAGTATGTCTCCTCCCAGTATCTAGAATTCTAAACCTGCTCGTACATGATCCAAACTGAGTTGCTGTAAAGGTCATATATAGTTTAGTGACCCATGACCTCGGAAAGTTCTAACATCAAATAATAAAAAAAAATTCTAACTGAAGTTTATATTTGTCGTTTTTGCATATATGTACCAACTCATATAAAAAATGACAATTCTTAAGTGAAGTCTTAGTTTGAAAAAATGACATTATTTTGGACAATGATTATTGACCTTTACCATTACCATTTGACCACAGCCTTTGATCCCTGTGCGTGGCTACGTGACATTTTGTTTTCAAACCTATTCCCCAAACAAAATTCATAATGGGAAATCCTAACTGAAGTTACTGGTAGGTAGAGAATGACATTTTGGGACAAAGTTCATTGACCATAGACCATAACCTAAGACAACTTTGACTCTACAAAAAAAAAATGTATTTTTTTGCACCTAACCCCCAAACTATATCATTAATCATTCATAACTGACGTTATGGGCAGAAAATTTAGTTTCGGACAAAGTTCATTGACCCTGAGACCTTTGACCCGTGATGGATTTTACCCAATTTTTCATCATTGATCGGTCTCATTAAAATCCCTCTGTAGCGGTAATTTAGTAATTTTGTTCACAATTAAGTGCAAACGCACGGACAAGTTGGTTCACTTACTTGGTGGAGGCATGATAAATACATAAATAAATAAACACACGAACAAATAAACAAATAAATAGATAAATAATAAATAAATGACTGTAAGTAAATACATTCATTGTTTAATGAATAGAATAATCATCAATAGAGACGGATAGAAAGAAAGAAGGAAATGAAGAAAGAGAATATAAACAAAAAATAAACTAAGAAAGAAAGAAACAGAAAAGATAGTACAAAAGAAAAACATTACTCCAAAGTATTTTCAAAGTTTGTCCTCCGATTCCATTCAGTGTTCAATACAATCCCTTTTAATCTGTAGGGTGTAATTTCATTATTCGTGTGTACTTGAAGTGTATTCGTGTGTACTTGAAGTGGCATTGTTATCACCGACAATGAAATATCATTACTGATTATTTCCCGTTTCTTAAACATTTATAAATACTGCTCTTTAATACCACACATCTCTGCAGGTAATAGATTCAGTTATGAAACTGACTGATGCTAATAAGCTCAAAGGAAAGGATTGATGTTCAAGTCCTTTTGGGTCTTTCTTTTTTCTCTGTCATTAAGATTAAAAATAAGCATTTGTTCTAATGCAACTCCGAAACTGATTTCCGTTTGTATGTTGTATTGAAGAAGGTATACTGCGGTGCGTCATATTGGAGGAGAGTCTCACTTTAAGAACTTTAATACTGAAGGGGCTGGGTCTGGACGACTCCTTCAAGCCCTAAGTACATGGCATCAATATTGTGTCAAGCTAACCTGTTTTCTGTCTGTCATAATCGACGGGTGTAGATGAAAAATCGGTGTCGGGTGCACGGAAACTCAGCCCCAAATAGCTGTAGTTATTACTTTTACAACAGACATTCTTTCTTCTGCTTCTTCCCTTTTTAAAATTTCTATCGCTAAGTTTGTCTATTTATAACTTTTCTAAACGGTACATGACAAAAAACAACAAAACAAGCATAAGTACTTAGCACGGAGGACATTCGTCAAATGTGAATAGCGATTCAGAAGGAATTTTGACTGCGTCAATGGGCAAATACCTTCGCCTACGCCACTTCACTTTTACAAATGTTATCATAGATTATACATCGCTACAATAATCTGAGATCTGTGACCTTAACATCATGAATTGTTCCATGTCCTAAAGGCAATGAACCCACAGAGGGACCACCTCGCAAGAACGTAAGAATGAAGGATCGGCCGTCACAGTCCCTTAACCTTTGCCCTTACAACCTTTTCCACACAATTTTTCGCCCACCATTCGCGTCAAAACAACACACTTGAAATCGTAACGGTCTCCAAAAATCACCAGGACTCATAACAGTTATTCCCCGGTTCTCCTATTATTTCTATACACGTAATGAACTAAATACCACAATCCAGAAGATTTTGTGAAAATCTTTCCCCACCCATCGCCTCGAGAGGAAGAAGGCACTTGTACCAAGTTTGATTAAAATCCAACGAACAGTAGTTTCCAATTGATACGAGTGACAACAATGCCAAAATAGATGGACCACAACGACCATCTGACTGAACAATATGGACACCTTCCAAGCTCTTTCTTCTAATCATCGTCATCATGAACTTTTGTCCTCTTCAAGACGAAGGTTGGCCACCATAACTCTCTATGTCTTTTTCTTCTTTTTAATACCGGACGTAAATATCACACCGTAAGATTAAGATACATGCATTTTCTCATTAGGTTCTGTTGGACGTTCAAATAACAAAAACAGAACTGACACTAAAAGATGCCTCTTGAAAGAATTTTGGTAATATCACTGTCCATTTCTAGCACTCATAGCACTACACCTCTGGACACCTCTGGCTGTACTTAACCACGGAACATGCCAATTTAAGAATAGTTTATTGACCTTTCACCCTTGACCCTTAGCAGATTTTATCTAAAATCTAAGCAGGTCATCCGGGCCAAGTATGTTCAAAATTCACTGAGAAGTTTGCCAGATATGATAATGTGGTCACGGTTTTTCGGATGGACAACCCCAAAACATGACACCTCCACCTTTTCTGCACAGATGCATAAAAAATTTCAGTAACTTAAGAAACGAATATGTAGTCCCAACATGTACTGTACATACACACATACATACATCCACATGTAGGCCTACAGTACACACACACACAATCATACACACAGACACACACACATACAGACACACAAGCACACACACACAATCATACACACACACACACACACACACACACACACACACACACACACACACACACACACACACACACACACACACACACACACACACACACACACACACACACACACACACACACACACACACACACACACACACACACACACACACACACACACACACACACACACACACACACACACACACACACACACACACACACACACACACACACACACACACACACACACACACACACACACACTCCACCCCCATCATCACTCTCGCACAAATCACATAAATATACATATTCACACACATATACATGTACATACCCATTCACCCTTACCCCGCACCAAGTACTGCAAAAAAATTGGAGACATGTTCCAGAACATAGTATGTATTTCTTTTGTTTTTGTGTAATTCACATTTATTTATATATGATTCAATCATTTTCATGAAGAGATCTCGCTTAAATATTAATTAAATATGAAAGCTGCAAACACACACACACAATGTATCTGTGCAAAAGTATAATTTGTGAGGAACTTCACCTGAAAGTAAGTGTGCATGAGATAAATGCTCTTCATCGAGTATAATTAATAATTCACAAATCAAACAATATTTTCCCATAAATGCAAGCAAGATGACTTATCTTATTTCCAAAATGTATCAATATGAGTTTTCTCTAAATTGGTGGCAGGAGTGTAAAATCACATATCAATATTATATCATAAATCATAATCATTTGAAAATCTTTATCATGAACATAATAATGGATACAATCAACATGAAAAATATCTGTGAACTTCTATATTATTTCTAAAATACCTACATGATATTGATTCTGTAAACAAAATTAAGCAGCAAAAGTGCCTGTTATTTTTTTTTCACTTTCACCTCTGAAATAACAAAAAATCCATAAAAAGTGATATTCAATTAAATCCATGCTCAAAAGAGTATTCAAATATTCATTTTCACTTGAATAAATTGTCATCCATAAAATTCCCAAGCATCTCATAAGACATAAATTTGGAAGTCTTCAATATGATTGATTTCATCAAATGATATTTAAATTCCAATCAAATCTCCACCCAAGTTAAAACAGTCAATGGCAAAATATATTATATCTGAAATAATTTCATAATCATACACACATTTCTGTTGAAATGCCAGATAACTACATAGAAGGCACATGGTACTTCAAGGTGATTCATACTATTTGCAAGCAACATTTTGTAAGTAAGGATGTCTTAAACACATATCATCCTTCTGCATTGATTAGGTAAGTCCAGGAGCTGGAGTAGGGTGAGTAAGGTCTCTAGCTAAAAGGATCATTAATCAAATTGATTAAGAGTACCCCTCCCCCAAACTAAAATAGGGAGGCAAGGAAGAAAGAGGTTGATATCTAAAGGATTTTTTCTGCTTTTATCTATTAATTTATAACTTCCGATATTTAGGTAATTCCCCCATGTTGCATTTGCATCCAATACCAGGGTATTTAATGTAATCATTTACAAGAGATTATGCCCTCTCCCCTTATGCCTGAAAGACTCCCATCAGCAAGATTTTAAAAATGTGACACACTGTGTACAATTACAGTAAAATCGTCGAACAAACTTTTCAAAACAATCTCATCAGGAAAAAAAAAAATCACATTTTATAACAACTTCACATCAATTGGAATAACCCCATACACTAGACCAGCTAATCTGTTTAGGCCCTTTATAGTTTTACAACTAAAGTTGATACAGATGATAAAATAAAAAGATTAACGTGGAAGATAAATTACAAGAAAAAGAAAAGGCACTGTATCAGCTCAATTGGTTGTTGAGTATGCTGAAAATACGTACTTTTAAGTTTTGCAATCTGGAATGTATGAAGATTTATCACAGACAATACCCCTCTTAACCCAATCAAATTGACAAAATGATTCATTCATCTCCAACCACTACATATTTTATATTATACAATTATACAAAGTTAGAAGAAAACAGCACTTATATCAACTTGAAAATACTATTTAAAAAAAATATGACAAGTTCGAAATTAAACTTAAGACAAATAAAGGGTATCTGGTATTATACAATATTATATCTTATAACCAAAACATAATTTCCTATTTCTGAAAAGTCACAAATAAATTAAAACAGACCAGATTAAAAACTATGGTGACATTTTTGGAGAGTAAAACAATTGTCTTTATAGAATGGGGTTATTTTTTTACTATTCCCTTTTTTTCCTTTAAATTTACTGTGATTCATAACAATGAGAAAAGGTAGACATAAACTAAACTTAGTCATAGCATTGCACTTATATGGCAGTAAATAACTGAATGAAAATTATTACCCCATTTTCTCTTGTAGCAGTAAGTGTATCTATGGTTTTATTCCCTAAGTACAAACTACCACTGAAAATAAATTTCATCAGTAATGGTGAAAATATACTATACAACAAACTAGTAATGATTTGATCCAGTTACTCATCATAGAAAAATAGCCCTGTATAGGAAAGCACACACTGGATACTGGAAGTATAAATCTATACACACATAATTGTCATAAATAAGTAACAACAAAAGTACTACGATTGATATTAACAGAAAAGTAAATACTTTATACATTCACAAATAGTGGAAAAAAGATACAATTTGTAAATCAGCTGGGAATCTTGGAACATAAATAATAGTACACAAAGTTGGAATATATACATGTAGATATTACCATATATGAAGACAAAAACAATTGTACACAACATTGCAGGAACGTACAAGAGAAAAAAATATCAATATTTGAATGCAACATTTGGAAAATTGTTGAGTTTAATACATTCAATATGAACTAATAACATCACAAACACTGTGGTTCAGGCTACAAATATACTTCAAACATTTAACATCAGCCATTTTATGGACGGAAAATGTGTTGAAACACAGAAGGTGAAAATGATTAAAAATGCTTCCTCATACAAACTTATGTGCTTGAGGGTTCTGATTACATTCATATTAGTATCTTTTATACAGTAAAGCTCTTTTACTTAACTTTCAATGAAACAGGCATTTTGAAAAGTGCAACATTGAATAACTTTTCAAGTATAGTGTCAACCTCAAACAAATATAAACTGTTTAGCGACTACAAACTCTTGTATTAGGCACTATATGGATGTTGTATTTTATTATTACTCTTATTTATTCATTATGCACTTGGAAAAAAAATGTTGAGCATAAAACTGTTATGAGCAATGATTATTACTGTAAATATTTCAAAAGTTGCTATGAATTTGTTCAAGTACTTTATTTAAAGTCAGTAGAGAAGATATCCACAAATGTGTTGGAAATGCATATTTTCACCAGTTTACAACATGACTGTGAAGGCAAAAAAAATCAAAGTTGGAGCAAAATATCTGATTTAACCTACCAGTTAATGAGTCATTTCTTCACTGGCTGTTCCTCCACTTTGTCAAAGTGTAATAACAAACCACATTATTGTCATACTTTCGTACAGCACTCATTGGAAGTGTACTATTTGTTGTGCTAAGTCTGATTTACAAGTTAAAGTACAATGTTTTAAATTAATACTTAAAACTCCTCTTCTGAGAACTACATCACTTGGACATTCTACATATTGGTAAACACACCAAGGAATGTTAGAGGAAGTAGGACAAAATTAAAATTATTACTTAACTTAAAATTATGTAAAGACTAACAATGCTAAACAATAACAACAAAACAAAATGAATGATTATACATTGGATTTTACCTAAAACTAACCATAATTGTCTCATGCAAATTTGTTTGGCACACCGTACCAATAAAGGATTAATTGGCTTTTTAAAGAAATTGGAAGAACTTTTTAATTTGTGGCATTATCAGAAGGCAAGAGACAGTATGTACAAAACTGTTAAAACCACTACAATTTCAGTTTTGTGTGTTTACCCCTCTCTAAAAATAAAACAATAAAATATATTTACAACAGACCCCCAATAGAGTTTAAGATCCAAATGCATTTAATGGGACTACTATTCTATACACATTAATATTACTTCTGTTAGAAAGTTTTGCTTCCAAATGCTAAGAGTAGCATAACATAATCATTTTCTTTATGAGAATGCAGTGGCATCACTATTTTCTAGAGAGACATCTTCAAATTAACTTCTTCTAAGTATGTATCAAAATAAGTTATACGATTGAATGAATATTAGAAGACGAAATACATTAAACTCATCCTGAGTGAAAGGAATGATTGTTACTTCAGCAAATGACAGCCAAGTAATGTATTGAAATTATGAGTAATATATTGATTTTTAACCCATTGGAGACGATTTGATTTCACTATAACACACATTTTCCGTAGACCTTAACACGAGATATCTCTTAGTCTCCAATGGGTTAAAAATGTGAATGTACTTATCTGGGCAGTCACCATTCCAACATGGACTTCCAACAAAATATCATCACTCTTCATTACATGTGATCAATATGCCAGCAGTACCTTTCAATAAGGTTTTTTGCATGATAATGCAATTACCATGGTTACACTTCAGTATCCTTATGTTTACCAAGTTAGTTTTGATGTACGTAAAATTGTGGAAATAATTTGTTTCACAATATTTTAGAGGAAATGTGGTAACCGTGGCAATTGCCCTGTCTCATGCTGAAAAATATCTTACACATCTTAAGCAAAGTTATCGTGTATACCAACAACTAAGTTTCAGCTGAATCACTGAAAATTGTGGAATTACGTAATTCCCTCCACGAGTTTTTGCTACAGACCAACTGTACATTGACTCCTACCTACCTCCTTCAAACTTCCCTTGGTGGGAGAAAAAATACATACATACAAATACTTGGTAATGAAACAATGGAACTTACTGGGAGATGGAGTCGAGGCCGACTGTTCCCGAGTTACGAGGCCGCTGGAAAAAAATTGTTGCCATAGACTTTGAACACATGACTTGGTCCCAGGTCAAGGCCAAGGCTGCCAAAATTTGGCCTCGAAGCTGGCCTCGAATCCATCTCTTGAACTTACACAAATTTAAAAAGGAGTAATGTGCTCCTCTTCTCTCAAAACAACTGCCATTGGTGCCTTATTGCTTGCAAGTGTTGAAATCACTCTAACTCCACTGATTGGTAGTTGATACCTCATTTTTATCCAGACAACATATCAGCAAGTAGAAGGGTTCCTGGTGTTAGCAGGTTGTGTCATTATTTGCTCACTACCGCTGATCCTTCGTCAGTGACGAATAACTTGTGCTTGAATTGTACCTGTTATAAAAAATACAAGACATAGAACAATATCATTATTCACAAGGACAAGGATTATGTTACATCTAGTAACCAACATGCACGGTAAGTTTTCCAGATAGTCAGAATATTTTTATATCAATCGTAATCATCCTGCACAAAGCTGCAAATGTGCAATCAATCTCCATGACCATACATAGCCTTTGCACGTGAGGTGGTGGAATATTCAGTTTATGAGACAAATTACTATTTAACATACAAGGTATACCGTAATTAAGTTCTAGTACTTCTTTATGCATACAAATCATAAAACAATACCAACACTGGTCAAAACAATCTATGTACCTAATGACGGTTTAAGGAAACATTTGGTCCTCTTATACAATAGTCAATCAGAAACATGGCACATTTTTGCCTATTCTATTCGTTCATTTTTTAATGGAGTTGGGATATTTAATTCTTTGTATCCTCCTGAATACCCACTGTATAATCTTTAAGGAAAAATAATGGCTGGACTCATAGTTTACTCAAGTTTTCATTTGCAGCAATGAGTAGAAAAGCATTGGCAAATAGTGTAGTTCATTTTTAGAAATACCACATACCCTGACCCCATGGGATACAGCCCTTTAATTGGCCCAGTTGAGAGGCACAGTGTTACAACTTTATTCTCTAAATTGTACGAGAAAGTACAATGACCCCAATTAGTTGCTGCAGTCAATTGCATCCAGTGAATTGGAATGTCTGAGACCTTTCTAAAAAAATATTTGTTTTGCCGGCTTCAAAGTAGCAACACAAGAAGCAGTAGTATTTGCATATGATGTTGTTGTTGGGGGGGGGGGTGGGGATACTCACGTATATTGGGTATACGGGGATGTGCCGCTGGAAAGGGTGACTTTTTCAAGAAAAATCCTTAGACATGGGTCCCCTTTTCATCAAAAAGATCCTTAGACATGGGTCCCATTTTTCAAATTTTCGCAACGAAGTAGTTTTTTGTAATTTTCAGATATTTTCGGTGTGCTTCGTGTGCAAACATTGGCTATTTTTCATTTTTTTTTCAAAATATTGGGGCAAGGCATACTGGTTGTACGTACAGGGATCATGTTTGTTCCAAAGTCAAGTTTGTTTTTTTCCGGGGGGTGGGGGGGAGGCAGGGATGTGAGAGCATCTCGTGAAAAGTCTGAACAATTTTGAAAAAAGAGTCTTGATATGCCTGAAAAGATGTACTTTTCAATGCATTAAAACTGCAAAAAATCTGAAAATTGGGTTTTGTTCTTCACAAAAAAGTCTGAAATCCAGAACTAAAATCTGAACTCTCACACCCCTGGGAGGGCTGATAACTTTGATTTCATAATTTGTGTTTGGATAACTAGTACACTCACATTTTATTCAATAGAAACCTGATCAGTTGCAGTCATTTATTAAATTTACATTATACCAGGG
>JZLH01S0163387.1:6757-17280 GCA_001188425.1 Eucidaris tribuloides
AACATGTCATTAAATGTAATTGATTGATTGATGATTCATTCAGCCATTCGTTTATTCATTTATTTATTTATTTATTCATTCAAAAACTTGTTTTAAACACGGTAGTCTCTTCAAGTTCACTGTACAGCAGTCAGTTGGAACTGCTTTACAAGGGGGCCCTGTAAACAGATAAAATGATATACATAAAATATAAGTCTAACAAGAAAAAAATAACACTTTTTTATGGATCTCCTCCATCATCTTTACACAGTGATGACAGTTTGTAAGAAAAGAGTTGAATACAATACCACTCAGTATCATTAAGAAAAACTAAAATGTATTGTGACGTACAGTTAGAAGTGAAAAAATGTGACAACATTTCATTTACTACTAATCAGGAGCCACTGAAACACGTTCGTGAAATTGCAAATGTCATAGGACGCCCCCTATCGGAGGAAGCTTTACACCGAGTCGTCGAACACAGTTCATTCAAAGGAATGAAGAAAACATATGAGAAGGCAGCGAAAAGTGGTCAGGCAGAAATTACTCAGGCCGCAGGAAGATCTTTCATGAGCAAGGGTAAGATCATCTCTGCAGCGACACACTCGTTCGATCTTTTCACTGCATGCTTACCGTTGTTTCCCATCTTTCACTGGAAACGAAGCAATCATTTAACTCGTTACACGCTGAATTTATTCTGAGAGGATAATAATGACAGTTGTCCTTTCCAAGGGCGTAGGCTGGGGGGGGGGTGCACGTGGGTACACGTGCACCCCCCGCAGAGCCATAGGAGTTCCACCCTAATTAAAAAAAAATAATTTGCACCACCTTTTTTGCTTTCAACGACTGATTTTCTCAACTTTAGTTCCACCTCCCTAAGATGTGCACCTCCCTGTTCCACTTTAGTTCCACCTCCCCGAGATGTGCACCTCCCCATGCCCAAACCGGCCTACGCCCTTGCTTTCCATATTTTCTTTGAATTATGCTTTCTTTTTGCGGTATCAAAAACTGTACTTTTTCTATAGATGTTACTCAAGCAGACTGGCTACTTCTAGTGTCTCCTGTACAAGGCGAAGGAGAAAAATAATTACGATTTGGCACAGATGCAACATTCGCGCGTAAATGATTAAAATGCTAAAAGTGTACCACTGTTCCCTATCTTTACTGGGAAACGAAGCTGCTGTTTAAAGGCAGTGGATCTCTTTTGCATGCATAAAAATTAACATTGTGTAAATACAATGGCATTTAGAAGAAAATGCCATCTGGGAACCTTCAGCAAAATATAAGAGCTAGAAACTCAGTTTTAGTGGAATTATATACCGTTAGACTCTGATCTGAATTTTTTTCTCGCGAGAAAAAAATCCTACCATAGAACGTACACTAAACGGCTATTGTTTTTCTTACACATTTTTTCAAATTCTAAGCAATTACTCTCCCCCAGATTTCACAGCCATGTCCTTCATCAATAGCCTAAGGGCATGATTTATCTTTTCCTGGTCTGCGGGTGTGTGTGCAAATGAGATCCACTGCCTTTAAATACTACAATTTTTGTCAAAATTTAACCACCCATTCCCTCTACAAATGTCACCTTTTCACCTTAATTTTACATAATAAGCTCCAAAAACGTAATCTAAGACCTATTTCAAATGGTCTAACTAAATCGTATTCGATAGAAACTATGTGACCAATTACGTTAATGGCCCACTGTCACGACAGAATGAAAAAAGGCCTTCTTTTGACTAAAATCATGAAAAGGGTGCACTAATGACACAATGGAAACAGCCGTGACAGTGTGAAAAAATACAATATTTGATTCCCTCCCACAGTCTGTACACTATGGCGCTGCAACAGTCTGTGTTCGTGAATATGTGCCTGCATTCCAGGACTAGTTGACATTCTTTCTCTGGTTCTGTTGACCTTTGACAGTGGGCCTTTAAGTCATGAATGCAAAAGCTCAGAAAACGTCGATCCAGCCAAATTTTAAAACCATTATGTGCATGGTAGGGATCTCAAACATTGATTTCCCAAATAAACTGTTGGATATCTATGATAGTCTCAGTACAAGTGCACGATATCAATATAATATATTTCCATATATTATTTCTTTTCTCTCAACAGGTGTCAGTGGACAGTGGAAGAACCGTTTCACTGTGGCGCAGAATGAAGCATTTGACAAGTGGTATGCAGAGAAGATGGCGGGTACCGACTTGAAGTTCGAATTTGAATAAATAAGAACAAAACACTGTAAGGCGAACACATATTGCATAATCCACAGAGACTGATGAGTGAACATTTGACCTTTAATCAGAAATATACGAAATACGATAATTCCATGTATGAAAATCTCGGTTCCAAGAAGTACTACACCCACTGTTGACATGTTTGATAAAAAAAAATGAGTTACTGATATCACACGTTTTTAATGCAGGTACCTCTCTTTGGACAAAACTTTTAACCTCCGAAAATTAGAAAATGCACTTTCTAATATCACTTTTCCACGGACGCCTGTGCAAAATATACTGAACCAAATGCGATTTCTCTAAAGTAACAAAATGAATATAGTACCTTTGGAACCAAGCTCTTTAAATGTATAAATCCCCTTAGTACAGTGTTTTTTTTTTTTGGTAATTTATTGTGTAAAGTGTAATAGTCTGCGTCTTGCTGCTTTACATGTGTTTAAGTTCTTAGTATCTTACATTTTGTAGGTGTATTTTTGTAGGGGTTGTATTTTAATGTGTTTATTATTTTGCACCAAGTGTATTTCTCACCGTGTGTGTTTTGTTTAAGTTATCACAGTCATCAGGGGATAGTGCTTTCTTGTAGTACAATTGTTTATTTTAACTTAATTTTTGAAGGACCTACAGTAAACATCCACACTTTTTGTATGTTTCGCTTTATTCCATGACTTATTTTCCGCTATGACATACAACAGTGTGGTCATTGTTCTGCGAAGTTTTCCTTATAATTATCAACATATATCATGTAACACATTTTAGTCAAATTGTCGTATGATCAAATAAATTGTATGATCAACTGCATTGTTTATAACTGTAATGTATTATTGATTTACCAACTACTTATGTATAAATCAGTTGCAAATGCCATTTGTTATTATGTGATGCGTAAGTGTATATTATGAACATTATTGTTGCCAATTGTTAGTAATGAATTTTTATTGTTCGTTTCTAAACCTGGAAAATGAAATTATTAGTATTATATAAATATTTATAAAAAAAAAGAAAATATTGCCTTCTTCTTGTCGTATGAGCCATTTTTGCATACACTTAATGTATTTGGTAAAAGCTACAGTGCACTCTCGTTATAAAGAACACTGAAATAACAAAATTTCATTACAAAGAAGTAAAATCTCTGGTCCCATATCTTGGATTTCCTTTGTATTCTATTTTGCAACCCTGATATAGGAATTTTTTTATGAAGAACAGATTTCATGGGTCCAAATGACTTCTTTATAACGAGAGTGCACTGTACAGTATTTTGCATGAGTTTTCAAAACCATTATATTTACAGAAACTTAGAAGCTGATTAAATTGATTTGTATTAAATTTGTCAAAAGGCGGTTACTATCGAGAAGTATAGTTTTGGTAAATGTAAAGAAAAAAAGATATTAATTTTCTGTTATTGTGTCTAGTAATGCTCAAGAATTGCTCGCTTTGAATCACTTCCATTTTTTTTAGAAACTGCTCAAAAAGTAAAATGGCCGGGGTGCGGGGATCACAATTTGTTACTATAAACAAAATTTTCAGTGGGTTCGATGTTGTTTTCTGATACCTGAAGTGACAATAGAATACCTCGTGAACGATTGACGAAAAGGATGTCTGATCTACTATAACTGTAGGGATTTAACTTGACAAATTCTATTTCTACTTTTACGTGCCATTCTTTAAAAAATGATTATACATTTTAATTAATCTGAAATGTTTACATAGAAGTAGCCCTACCATTCACATGTGATCAGCAATAATGATGCTAAGTGATAAAAAGTGCACAAGTAGAAAGGTGTTGCTCCACTCGTCATTTTAATGTATTTAACACGGAAAATACGTGTTAATTTGGTCCACATAACAAATTAAAGGAAAAATCTAGTTGATGTTAATCTAAGCCTATTGTGCGTTCATTTTCTGGAGATATTCTCTCTCTCAAGGGAGAGAGAGGGTGCGCACACGTGTGCGAGCGCGCGTGTGTGTCTGCATATATATAAACAAACAAATATAAATTAAAATGACTTCATGCACTATAGATCTGTTTCAGGAACAGCAAGAAAGCTGCTCCCACTCTTCAGGTACAAAGTGAAGTGATTTAGTATCGGTTTTACAAGTTCATTTACAGGAAGATCTTGAATGACTGTGACTCAGGGATTCCCTACTACGGTTGGATAAAATTCCCTACGGTAGGGATTTTCCCCTACGAGTGGCAGCCTTGCACGAAATCGAGACCTAGGGTACCCTTCATTTATCGTAAATGGCGCCCTTAATGTTCATGACGTAGATGACGCAAATTGCGAGGCACATGATTTTGAGTTAATAATTTCTCCTTATTTCTTAAATCGTTTGATATTGGTATATCTGATGGTAATAATTTAATAAAACACTCTGAAATGAAATATAAAACAAAACATTCAAAAACGTATCAACATGCTTCCAAGTTCCATCTTGAATTGTGACAGCAGGATATTATTTTGTAGTATCAAAAGGACATGCCGTTTTCAGTGGTACGGATAAGGGAAAATTAAAATAATAGGTCATGATAAATAATTCACCCACCTTTTTGTATGTTACCCAGTTAACATGAATGTAAGTCATTGTAAACACAACAGAAAGTAATAGAATGACCTTCTATTTTAGAACAATATACCCTTAAAGTGATAGGCTAACATTGTGGAGCTTCAAATTAAAAAAAAATGTCAAACTTTGATATCTGAGCTACATAGTAGTGTTCAAATGGACAAATAAACACCCTAGAATACAAAAGTTTGGAAAGTTACACTGCCAATGGCAAGGTATGCATGAATAAACAAAACTCGGAGCGAGTTTTAATAGCCTAGGTGTACACACAGTAAGTCTATGGGAGGAAATGGGCAGTGAATCTGGTCAACTTACGATATCATTGTGAAATACAATTTTTTTGTATTCATTTTTAGACCTCCTCAAAGACACTGGTAGCATGGGGAATTATGTGGCTCTGATTTTGTCTGTGGTAAATGTTAGCCAATACCTTTAAACTAGAGGGACACAGAGGTACCGTATACACTTCGGGAAGAATGACCCGGCTACATGGGCTCCTTCTCTGGGGAAGCCCTACCGTAGGTAATTTTAGCCAACCGTAGGGAGTAGGGAATCCCTATACGGGGAAAATGACCTTCCGTAGGGGAAAGTAGGGATTTTTGATGATTCGTATAGGGGGTTTTGACAATTAAAAATAAAATATATTTAAATCCTCAAAGATTTTCTAAGAACTCCCATATATATTCGTCTGTACACATTATTTGGATAAATCCATTGTCCAAGTTGGCACACGCGGTTCTACGGGGGGGGGGGGGCCTTTGGGGGCTTAATCCCCCCCCAAAAAAAAATGCCCAAGTCCCCCAAAACAATTTTCGGAGGGACAAAAAATTTGAGCGACCTTTTTCAGCGATTGAGTTGGCCGTAATGACCGAGAAAAATTGTGACCTCGGATTTGGAATGGAAAAACTTTTCGTTTTATGAATCCCAAACTGCCCTGTATCTTGTGGACTTTTCTTTAGGATCAAGTCTGAGCAACAACGGTTTTGTTTGAAAATCAAGAGCACAACCTTGAAAATTCTAATTTCTAAAAGTGTAGTTTGGGCGCTTATATAATTTGCAATGCAAAACGTCATTCGTATGCTGAAACTAGATACCTAATAATTAATGACCAGATGAGAATTTTATATTATTAAAGCGGACTATTGCGGAACAGTATAATTTACTGCCAAGACTGCATTAAGTGGGCACAAGCGGCGTATGCATTCCCGGGATGCATTCTAGACTACTACCACACAAATAAGCAAACGACGCATTTCAAATGATTCGTCATCATATTTCACAAGTTATGAAACTGTATTAAACTGAGTTTTTTTCAGTTGGTTCGAATCTGTGGGGTGGGTAGATTAAAAAGAACACAATTTGCAAGAGATGTTTTACACCAAATTGACGTCTGTCTTCAAAATTTTGATAAACGTCATAACAGAGTGCAGACTGAACTATGCACCTAAACTACAACAAGCAAATCCGCAGACCTTTTCGATATCTCCTCTGTCAATATTGGCACAATCCACCTGACTATTTTTATTTCAATTATTATCAATTAAAGGACTTAATGTTTTAAGACATGACTGTGCAAAGTTTGACGATGAGTCCCAAGTCTACAGCTACATGCATTCAACCTCCATACGATTCATTGATCGTATGATACGCTTTTCTCTTGTACATGTATTCCGTGAAATATCCAACAAAACCCACCAGTCATTTTGGGGGTTCTTAGCAATTGAAAGGGCAAAGTTTTGACGTGTGACTGTGCAAAATTTGGCGCCGATTACAAAGTTAAAGTGTAGGTGACGGCTGATTGATTGCCAGACGATCCATGTATCGCAGGAGTACACGGGATGGTAACGTGTATTTGTCATAAATAGAAGCTTATTCAGGTAGGTAATGTGTATCAGGTATACTGAATGGGAATTCCTCATAATGCATTTTCGTTGATACATAAATATTGTAGGCCTATATATAGCCTTACTTCCTCAATTTTACTATTGCAGGATCAACTCATAAACTTTAGCTACATCTCAGAATTAAAACAAACATAAGTGGTTAATACTCACTGATTTAAAGGTTAGTGACATGATTGGGAACACTTGAAAATGCCTCAAGAACCAAATGAGTTGAAATATATACCAACTATACACTAGCAGGAGTGGATCTCCCACCTGGGAGGATTTGTCTGTAATTTGTTTACTTAAGGAGAATCAAGCATAAACATAGGAGTATCTTAATTTTATCCGGGGACGATAAAAATAAGCCCCATAGAGAGCCACACAGCAGGTTTCCGTGCTACGAGTGATATTGACATTGTTTATTTTAGAATGAGTCAGCGTTTGACTACAAGATTTTCACAGCAGAATCCTTGCATAGTTTACTTGATTGTAGAGTAGTTTCAGCCCAAGTTGAGGACTACCCCCAATCAGGTCATTTACCTTTAATGTCCGGTCTCGATGCAGACCTCATGGAGTTCATATAATTTATCCGTTGTCTACTGCTTTGGGTTCTTTAAAGGGAAATAGCAGGATTTGAAGAAGTCCTTACTAAGGAATGAAACTACCGTAGAATTAAATGCACTTTTCAAGGTTTCCGCTGTCTAACTTCCATGGTCAAATATTAATCACTTTTCAAACAATCACCATCAGTACTCATTGTAACAGGATAATTGTTGTCTGGCTTGGTATATCAATTTCTACCGGGGCACTAGGATAATTCAATACTCGATCGCAAATGAACATTCATGTCTCCACAGACAAAGAAAGAAAAAAATTAAGACTATTGCTTCCATTCTGTAGATACACTGCAGGTGGTGTATACATATGTTTCAACCAGTTTGGTTCTTGAGGCACTTTCTCGCAATCATGTCAACGTCCCTTAAAATGTCCGTGCAACAACTTTTTTTTGATACGGACAGTGATAGTTTGTTGTTTGTTTGTTTTTTTGGAGGGAAGGGATATTTAATTTCATATTATTTGAGACAATACTCAATTTCATACCATATTCAAATATTTTTTATATTCTGTAACATTTAATATGCCTATGCTTGGTCTGTAATATATTTATAGCTTTCATTATAGACTTCATTTCTTGATGAATTTTCTAGCATTGTGTTCGATTTGATATGAAGACTTGTGTAAAGGCATAATATGCAGATAACAAAGGTCGCCATGAACAAGTTGAGCAATGCATTGATTTGATCGACACTAGCCAGGTCTTCATAAATGTTCTGTGTTATCAATGTTAATGTATGCACTAGTTGCAGATCAGAATGAAGGTATTCTTGTAAATAAATTTAACAAAGTCATTAACACAGTCTTCTATCACATATACTTTCAAATGTCTCACAAGGGTTCTATCCATTCTTTAAACATCTGTGGTTTCACTGGATGATCATTGTACCCACATCTAACTCCGAAGTGGCGTATTACCCTCATCATAAATATGGCGGATAATCCAGACATTCCTAACATCTTCAAGGAACACACCTACAAGGGAATCCGTTGGCCTAATGTATACCTGGATTCAAGCATCGATGCCATGCAAACCTTTGATGTGCGTCCTGATGACATTTGGGTCGTTACTTACCCTAAATCAGGTGAGAAGATTTTCGTTTTAGAAAAAAAACCTGGTCGAAATGGCAGAATTTGGGGTGATTTTTATGTCTAAATATCTGTGAATCCAGTTATCTAGAATAACTACAGAAGCAAAGTGTGTTGGGAATGTATGCCTTCATTAACCTACACACATACTAATATTTCGCACCTCTGCGGGTGCAGTGTGTTAGAAGAAGTGTACCCAAAAGGGTTCAAAATTGCCCCGTAAAGGGACACATTGTACACCCCCACTTTCACCTTAATTCATTCGCGTGTAGGGGTTATTAGAACTAATGGAAAGGGGTGATAGCTCGTGCAAATGGTGTGAGGTGCTCTCATTTCCGGTACATCGTTGTAGGTCCATGATCTCAGCCAAGGCTGGTACCTTATGCGGACATTTTGACCTGGGCAGATTCGATGCTGCTACATGATTTGAGAGTAAACGGTCAGTATTCAACATTGTCCGTTTCAGGTTAAATCGTTAAACATCGGATGAAAGTTAGTCTGATAAGCGGGGGCCCAACCAATCGAATTGGTAGTTTGTTAAGTTGTAAACAGTGGAAAATTGCCTGCATTAGTAGATGATTCATGACATATGCAATACAATGACGGGCAAAATGCCAAAGAATCGTCCTAATGCATTATTTAACACGTATTCCAGTACCTGATACTGCGATTCCATGGATCCACTGAGCTAAATTAGTGTACATAGTTCTGATCGTGTGTGTGTGTGTGTGTGTGCTCTGTTGTTGTGTGTGTGTTGTTGTTGTGTTGTGACTGTTGTGTGTGTGTGTGTGTGTGTCGTGTGTGAGTGCTGTGTGTGTGTCACTTGGCTTGTGTGTGTGTCGAGTGGTGGTGTGTTGTGTGTGTGGTGCCCAGTGCGTGCGCTGTGTGTGTGTGTGTGTGTGGGTCTATGTGCGCGTCGTGTGTGTGCGTGGGTGCGTGTGCGTCCGGCGTGCTATGTGTGTGTTTGTCGTGGTCAGTTGTGGGTGTGCTGATGTGTGTGTGTGTGTGAGTGTGCTGTGTGTGGGTCCTTGTGGCGTGTGCACTGTGTGTGCTGTGTGTGTGTGTGTGTCGCGGGGGGGGGTGATATTGGACGTCATCGCCAAATAGGGACATAGCTCCCTTGTTACCTGCCTGTTGACGCATATGCTCTGCTATAACTAAATTTAGAAGCCACACATCTTATACTGGACACAAAATGCTTATTATTCGGTACAATATTCTACCACGTGATTCTCTTTAAACACTCTTAATTTCCAAACAATGTATCAACCATTCAATCATTCATTACAGGAACTCACTGGGTGGCAGAAATTGCTGCTCTCATTCTCGCCGACGGAAATCCGGATAAAATCGACAGATCTTCTTTCATGGCAGCCATTGCCATGATTTGCACGGATCAGAAGTTTCCCGAGACCAGGGCAGAAGAAGAGGCCAATCCAGTGGATAAGACACCGTTTCTCCGACGTGTAGAAAGTGCGCCCTCTCCGAGACTTATATTGTCACATCTTCCTTTGAAACTGCTACCACCTAACTTAGAGAAAAGGGCAAAGGTACAAACTCAGCACTTTACTTTCATCGAATCATAAGAATGATGATTTACATGCAGGGTATATTGTGCAACACTGGTGATCAGATTGTTTAGTCGTAAAATGTGGGTATTTCTCTTGTTTTTCAAAATTGTAAGGAGTCTTTCAAAATGCTTATTTGTTTTGCTCCATTCTTAACCCGCATTGATTAAAATTATCAATTTTATCGCCGTATCTTAAATGTAGTTTTGTGGTGAGATTAACGATTTGCGTCTTAGGCTCTTTTGAAAGTCTAATGACTCCTCCATACGAATTATGGCAAGTTAAATATTGCATGCAATTCAGAGATGAGTTATTAGTGTAATTCGGTTTTAGATGTTTGACTCAATATCGTGTTGAAGAGTTCTGCCTTTTTAGCCCTTTTTGTTCTTCAGTTGCAATTTCTTACCTGTCTCTGTTCTGACCTTTCAAGTTGTAAATAACGAATTTCGAGAATAGGTCATGCAATGTGCGATACTCCATGTTATCAACTCTGTCAGTTCCACTGTGCAGGTTTACTGATAACTTACAGATGTTATATCTTGTTTAATCAAATGCCACTTCATTTCTTCTTCTCCTTCTGAATT
>JZLH01S0163387.1:69591-85296 GCA_001188425.1 Eucidaris tribuloides
CTTGCCATACTGTACATGAAATATGGCTTGCGCCCTGAAGACAATGTACTTGCCATAAGGTTGTATAACTTATACTCTGAGAACAATGTGCCATAAGGCTTGCGATAGTGTCTGGTTTCTTGACCATGAATAATGTTGGTCAGCATACGAATTTGTAAAGTACTTCTTTGTCTATTTTTTCGTGCTAGTCGAACATTATACTATATTTCTTTGTCAAACAATTCTACTAAAGGTGGTATAACTATATAACCCTGAGAACAATGTGCCCAATAAAGGCTTGCATAATGTCTGGTCATCGTTTGGCCATGACGATAAATGTTGGATCAGCGATTGCATGTATTCTTTGTCTATCTTTTTTTGGTGCTAGTCAAACATTATTAGTATATTTCTTGTCAAACAATGTACTACTAATGGTGGTATACTATATAACCCTTGAGAACAATGTAGCCAATATAAGGCTTGCATAATGTCTGGTCATCTTGACCATGAGATAATGTTGGTCAGCATTGCATGTACTTCTTTTCTATCTTTTGTACAATATATTTCTTTGGTCTGATTTGTATGCTCAGCATATAATGTATTCTTTTCCACCTCTTTATATTTCTTTGTCTGAACTTTTGTATTGATCAGCAATCTTTGTCTTAATATCTCTCTTACATTGTATCAGCATTCTTTCTAACGTGTACAGCAAGTACTATCTGGAATGAATCTATTTATGATTTTCCATATAGCCATCTCTACAGACATTTTTACAACTAATATAGCCAAGAATATGTGATAAATACTATAGAATCAGTCATCTCCTGACAACCGGTCTCAGTAATCGATTGTGAATGACTATTTTTATATAGCGCTTCGAATGAAATAAATAACGGACTATCCTTTCAGTGATACTAGATCTACTATTCTTTCTATAATAAAAAAATAAAAAAAAAGTGGACAGATTAGGGATTTTGGGGATTAAACGCCGATTATCTGGGTTTCCTTTTTTGAGTCACCGTAGTTCGATTCAGAACGGGAAAAGAATTATAGTAAACATATTAGTTATACTGCATTAGAACAACAACAGACATTCAAATTATACGGATGATTTGAATGATGACGACGACGATGATGATGATGATGGATGATGATGATGATGATGTGATGATGATGATAATAATAATAATAATAATAATAATAATAATAATAATATAATATAATCATAATAATATAATGATAATAACAACGAAGTTTACTCAAAATCATAATTGATTGTGTTTTGTTTTGTAATAACCATTGTGATGTATTCATAACAAACAGAGCAGAAGACCTGCGTCCCGTCCATAGCCCCTACAGTTACTTGTACTTTTCTTGGTTATGATAAAAAAATAGTGAATTAATTTCTAGATTTTATCCAGGGTTGTCGACGCGTTCCAAATATACCTTTTGATTGTCAACCTCTGCGAACCCCTTAAAACATTCCGAGTATAAAAGAATACAATATATGAGAGCTTAGCTCCAAAAGGCGCTAATAATAACTTTAGTAATTTCAGTAGAAATGCATTCTTTGACAGAGTTCATACACGCGTCTATGAAAAATAAACTTAAACCCAGGATATTTCGTACTCGCTCGTGGAATTTGATTCCAATTTTTGAACTGTTAACAAGATAGAGTAGGTATCAAATGGGTTGATTATCAATAGCTCATTTTGGTGAAATGGATTTAGGCCTTTTGGAACTAAGCTCGTCATATATTGCTCATTAATTATGATTGTTCGTATTTAGTATAATAATTTGCATCACAAAATCATAATGTTATCATTGATTTTTTATTATATTTTGTGAATGAATTTTCTTGATAAAATTTTTTCATTGAAAGATTGCAGAAAGAATAGAAGAAAAACTTGAAATGATAAATATCCGAGCATGATTTAATGATTATACTTTTTTTACATCATTCGCGTTTTTCTATCCTTCTTAATTTGATTTTTCTTGACGTAAAGTTTGATAACACTTCGTTTCTGATGTTCAACATATATTTTTTGTTAGATTTCCAGTGGTGCAATTCATTTTTCAGACAGCATATCGTCAGCTTTACCCTTTTTATTACCAAGATACACACATTAATCCGCAGATCTTTCCCCGGAAATTTACGGAGACTATAAGTTGTGTTGATAATTTTAATTCACTTTCACTTAGTATCTGTGATAAATCATGGACTGCATGCCATGTACAGCATTTTCGTAAGGGGTGTGTGTCGTCAATACAATTACTAAAACATCCCCTGCGATCGACGTACCACGTTCAAGGCATGGGTTTCATGTCTATTACAAGTAGCCGCATCCCCGGCCCAAACCTTTGTACATGGTTTATAACATAGCCTCGGATTCGGATTTGTGGTAAGCGGTGGATGTACTTTTTGTCATAATGCGTATTTCTGCATCCTTTTAATAAGGCTACAATCATAAAAAAACGCATAATCTCAACATTATTTCGTCAGCCCAGCGTATTGTTGTAACTTATATACGAACGCGGTGGTTTTGTTTTTTGTTTGGTATTTTATTTATTCACGGTAAAAGACCTGCTCTCAGCCTAAATTAGCTGTTTTTCAGCAAGGCCTGTAGTACAACATAATTAACAAAAAAAAAATAGCACATAATCACAATTTAAACAACAAAATCAAAATCAAGAAAATTACAACAAAAACAACATATTTTACAGCGTATAAAGAAAAGAAAACGAATGACAAAAATAACAATTAAAATAAATAGAGACAGACGGTAAAGCAACAAAATATAGCAATCACAATGCGCACATTTAAATTATGTATAGACAAAGGAGAAAGTAATATTACAAGAAATGAAAAGGAGCTGATTTTTATCGGTAAGCAATTTTGTTTTAAGATAAAAGTGAAACAGGGAACTGAAAATTCAGATAATACGTAATTAAGTGCACCTTAACGAACAACAGGTATACAAAAAGTAGGTCTACATGTCGGGGATCTATTTAAAATGAATCTTAATTTAAAGATTTCTTTTGTGAAAATGCTTTACACTGGGGGCAGTTCTGAGATTTATTTGGGAGATTATTATTAGAGACTACATGCAATGTAAGACGGGCTATTCGATTGAAGTTTGTGCGTGGTTTTAGCGTCAGTACTACTTTGGTATTTGAATTCGCAAGTGTAATTATCCAATGTTTAAATTCAACTTCGAAGACAAGGATTGGTGGTTTAACAGTATTAACAATTTATAAACAAAGATTAGTGACTGCCTTTTCCCGTCTTTCTTTAAGAGATATGTTAAGGGTTACAATATTACCTTTCCCTATTGGAAAACGATATTTACACAAGAGACCATTCTGGAATCTATTTTGAATGATTTGCAGTCGACGTAGCTGGCTGATGACCTTCATCCAGATAATGTACATAATGAAATGGGGTTGAGTTAGAGTCTTATACAAATATGGACGTATCACGGCTCAATGAATTTTGTCTTGCACGCTTCACTGCATGGAATACTTTCAAAGTTTTCTTTCTAACTGATTCAATTTGAGGTGTCCCGTAAGGTTTCGGTCAGTACGACCCGAGATATTTGGCATTCAGTAACTCTTTGAAGGCGGGATTCTGATAGGCAAGGTTTACATGATTAAATTCGCGGTATTTTCGCTTTAGATCCTGTTCAGCATGAATGGCATTTATTTAATTTAATAACAACTGGTTGTTTGAAAACATTGGCAAGTGACTCGAGATCTTGTTTATGTTTTTCTGTAACATGAGGGTCATTTTGATGCAAATAGAGTCACGTGTCGTCCCATATAGTGGAAAGGGAACATTGCGAAAGCGATTTATGCAATCATTCAATGTCATGATGAATAACAGAGGGCCAAGTATACTACCCTGGGGTACCCACTTTCAACTAACCTGGTATTTGAAGAATTTCATTTACAGATGTTAATGCTCTCTGTTTGTTGAATAGTCGTTGAACATTTAGTGTTGTTGTTGTCAAAACCAAAGTATTCTAGTTTCAAGAATAACATCAAAAGGATAACAGATGGGAAGCTTTTTCAGATCCAAAGTTACAACACCTTACAACATTCCGTTTGTCAATTTGATTACGTAACTCGTCTGTCAGGTACCGGTGCTGTTAAAGTGGAGGTGTTCAGGACGGAAACCATGTTGGTGTGGGACTAAAGTATACGTTTTGACATATAGTTTTATACCACTTGATCAAAAACAATTTTCTCACAAACACTTTTGATAATTACTGGTAACACAGATATAGGTCTTGTAATTCGAAGGGTTTGTACATCACCACCTTTATGTATTGGAGTTACCCGTGCTTTTTTCCTATTGCTGGAAGTTTTTACGGTAGTTAATGAAAAGGTTCGGTATATGAGTAAGAGCACAACAGAATGTTGTCAATTGAGTCTTGATAATGCTGGCCGGTATCTGATCGAGACCCTTGCCTTGTTCCTGGGAAAACCATTTACTTATCCTTTGTGACTTCATCTGAGGAGATTTTTTTGAAAGTTGAATTTTGATTTAACACGAGTCAAGTATTGTTGTAATTATGCCCGATTTCTGATTTTTCCTTTTTTGAAGCCAAGCCAACGAAGTGATCATTAAGACAAAGAATGCTATATTTGAACCTTTCATTCATTATTTTCGATTTTTCAAAAAATTTCTGTATATAGTGTTTTCGTCTTTTTCTTCGGTTATGCCACCTCAATGATGTTCCACATGATTTGAATTTCGTTTCGATATATATCACGCTTTGGCTTTCCTTACCATATCATTTACAGTATTCTCAATTTCTATTTAATTTCAATCTTGCGTCTGATTTTGAGCGATGTGCTCGTTGTTTATTTGATCGTCTTCACGATTTTCTTTAAAATATCAATTCTATCCACGGTGACTCTTTATGAGTATTCTTTTCTTTCTGAGAGGCATGTTTATCCAACATCAGAAATGAATTTACATGACCTTTTTCATAAGACCAATTTGGATCGAATCTACTAATACATCATTCAATCGTATGTTATCTAATCGATTTGAATCATCTAAATTCAGCCTTTAGTATTGCGCAGTATGAAACTTGTCGGTGACTTTTAACGACTTAACTTTTCCGAGAGAACAAATTACCATATAGCGGTCACTGATAGATAAATTGATGACATCCCAGACGTTATTTGATTGTGATTTGACGAATAAGATATCAATAAAGTAGCTGATGACGGCGTAATTCGTGTAGGTTTATTGATCGTATTGTTTAAATCAACTTTCAGCTAAACGCAGAAAGCTCGTTTTGGTGACAGTGATAACGGTCTTCTTAATCAAATCACATTCAAAATTCTCATAAATTATGACATCCTTTGAAGTGAATTCAATGATTGCAGCAAAGGATTTCAAATTGATCGAAACTGCACTATGTGAGTTGCGGGACGATACCAGCTACAAACAATGAAAGGCTTTTTGTTTAGGCATGCACAATTCTTATACACTCAATTCTAATCCGCCATAGAGAAATCATCCGGCACATTAATGGAATATTCTCATCGATATAGGTATTATACACCTCCACTTCTATCTTATTCTGATCTAATACATGCGGTAGCCCTGGATATTCGATCTCAAATCGAGATTGTATCATCGCATATCTTGTGCGCATAATGACAAAACGTGGAATATTTTCATTAACAGGGATATGACGAATTTCATCGATATTTTTCAAAGCGAGCATACATTAAGGTGCAGCACATTTACACTGGTAGTGGACGACGGCTTTTCAATATTGTTGACATTTACATATCATTGTCTTTTACCTATGTTGAGTTTCGTAATGTATTTCAGTATCAGAGAATGGAATTATCGAGGAAGTTCCTGAAAGATACAAGTGTTCACAATCAATTTTATCGAATGGAAGGTAACATGTGATGCTCGTGAACTATTTCAAGTGGGCCCATTTGTCGCATAAAACACATAAACAAGGCATTTGAGGTCCATTTCACTTCTTTGAGCAATAATACATGGAAACTGAGTTTGTGGATGGGTCAGTTGGGGGAGTTAGAAGGTATTAAATCAGGGCAACGAAAACTACCAGAGATACCTCATCATGTATGCCTTTACAATGCTCGGGACATGTTTCCTGATGGTTACTCGTTGTCATCCATTCGTTTCTTTTCACAAGTGACGTGATTTCCGTCCCTTGCGTCACACTCGTTTCACTGATGACTTTTATTCCTCGCGGCATTCACAAGTTTCGTCGGGTGTGGTGTCAGATCCTCGTGTACAAAGATCGGACTTGCCTTTGAAAGTGACTTTCGCGTCGGAAAATTGACTGCGAGTTTATAGGTGCCGAATCTTGCAATTGATGGGCTTCGGTCGGAGTTTGACTGTCTCCTCAGTTCCACGTTTGGTCTCAGCGTTATTCGATGACTCGAGGATACAAGGAACGCTCAAGGGAGATGTTCCAGATGTTTGCGACGTCGATGATCACGACATCGGTGTTTCGTCCAATTGCCTTCTGGTATGCCGTAGATCGAGAATTCCGGCGGGAATATGCTTGCTGTTGTCTCAGTATTTTGGCGTCATCGTAAGTTCAGTTCTAGGGATTTGATTTTGCGTTTCATTGACTCTTGATTGACTTAATCTGTTCGAGATTTCCAGCGAATGCCTCGTAGACGCTTTGGTACCTTGTCCAGAGGCGCTAGAGGCTCACATCAGTTAGCTTTTGGAGAATGTCTTCGTTGTTGTTGTTTGTTGTGTTGTTTTAATGGCGATCAGTCTGCATAGACTATTTTTTCGACCACACTTCAATATTTACGCTCTACTTTGTGATAAAAATGTGATTTGCGTAGGTATGGGAAAACAAAAAAATAAATAATATAATTAACGTGTTTCAATCCAGTGGGACTGCGGAGACACCTTATTTCATGCCATCTTACTGCCTTCGAGGTTGGGCTCGCGCCTCTTCCGGACTATCGATGTAAATTCTAGTGTAACTCAGGCATGGTGATAGGGCTATGACAGTTCTGGATCACTTAAAACATGAAGTTACCGTTGTAGTGAAAATAACAAATATATGAGCTTCAGGTTTATCATGTTAGTGGTGGTGCCAAATGCAATATAAGAATAAAATAAATAAAACTTTCGAGTACAAAAAGCCTCCTTGTATCTGTGGAGTGAAGGGTCCTTCACATACTCCATGGTCAATGGTATTTCTCACCTGACTGATTAGCGGACAGTTTAGGCTCCGCTTGACCAGGATAGGGGCAGGGCGTACCTAGACCTTCTTTGATTGGGCGGGTTTTAAGAGCCTAATTATGACAATTTTTCACAAATTACGGACGGCAAACGGACTATTACATTACAATCGTATAAGCTCTGCATGGGCATGTTTCAATTGTGTATCTTATTCACTTTTTACTGCCACACCTTACACCTTGTTAACAATTTCATTCTCTATTGAAAATAACACATAAGTCTTCTTTTTTTTTTTTTTTTTGCTTGGGAGTGCAAAAGGTGTGGGATTGTTAATTGATAATTGAATTGGGGAGGTCTGGGGAGGGATTCCCTCCAGGGGCGTGAGAAAATGATATTTTTCCTGTGAAAGGTGTGTTTTAACGCCAATTTTCAAGAAGGAAGGCATGATTGACCTCTCTTTGACTTTTGCGCTTTTTTTTTTGCAAAGTTTTGGAATTGTTGATGGCGCATAAATTGGGGAGGGTCTGGTGAGGGGGTCCCTCCCAGGGCGCTGGTGGAGAATAAAATTGACATTTTGCCTGAAATTGTGCGTTTTTCCAGCGGACCATTTTTTTCATTGAGGAATACATAATTGGGATTCTGTGCAAGGTTGTTGCGAATGTTGTTTTTTGACAGATTGGGAGGCGTCTGGGAGGTGCTTTTCCTCCCAGGGTTACGAAAAATTGACATTTTGGCGTTGAAAGGGTGTGTTTCAGCGCATATTTCGTGAAGGAATGCTTGGATTGACCTCTCTTTTTGTGGGGCAAAAAGGTGTGGCCATTGTTGATTAGCGATAAAGTTGGGAGGGTTTGGGATGGGGCCGGGTTCCCCTCCCAGGGTGGAAAATTTGCATTTTTTCTGGAAATATGTGTATTCGCAGTGGCCAGTTTCTGATGAAGGAGAAGCATAATTAGCATTTTTTGTGCAAAGGTTGTTGGAAATGTATTTTGTTATTTGCGGTAAATTGGGGAGGGTTCGGAGGCGGCGTTCATACTTAGGATGAGATAAACAGTATTTGATCATTTATATGTAAAGTGGATTTTTTTTTATGCGCGAGGAGCAAAGCGAACGATCGCCGTAAACAGCATGCAGTCTCAAGCGTCAGGAACGCTGCTTTCAGGGATTAATAAATGTTATTCTCTCATTATCATGTATCGACAAAATGTGATTTCCAGGTTAACATGGTCAGGGGGCAAACTATATCACCAAATATTATTAGACCTTTCTATCTAATAGTTCTAGCTTGAAGTTCCTCTCCTTTTGTCTTGAAATGCAATACAGAGGCGTCATTATGTTTGACAAACATTTACTTTCTTGAAGCCTATTTCAATGCCGTGTGATTCATTGTTCACTGGTTTCGTTTTTCAGTGTATTCAATACATTCCCTTTTTTTTATTTATGTCATCCATTATGACTGGACAATTTGTGGGTAAAATGGAAGTTTAGAAGTATGAGTTTAATTGCGAGCGAGCGAGGGAGCGAGTTGAAAATTTTCCATTTTACATTAAGAAATTCAATTTTATGGCATGATTTTTGTTTGGTTTTGGAATTTTGTTGACACGAGTGCGTGGTTCTTTTTTATACTGGCAAGACGTATGATAATACATTACGACAAAGCTTATTTACCGACAATCCGTCAACAAAATCTTGATCGTTATGCGAGGCCGAGCAGAGCTAGCGAGTTTTGAAAATTTTGCGTTTTTACACTTCAAAAGTACCATTTCTTGGCTTGTTTTTGTCGTATTTGAGACATTTTGTCAGTAAAGATGACGTGGTTCTCTCTTTACGGAAGACATGACGTTATTATTAAATGATTGACAAATCATCGGCAAAGCACGGGTCAACAATCTTTGCGATAATGCGAGCGGAGTTGAAAAATGTTGCGCTTTTTACACTTCAAAAGTGTCATTTCTATGGCTTATTTTTTGTCGGTACTTTCAGGGACATTTGTCGATACAAGTGCCGTGGTGTCTCTCTTCTATTACTTGACGGGACGGTGACGTTATTGTAAATATGACCTACAAATTTACTGCAAAGCACCGTCAACCACATCTGGCTTCGTTATGCGAGCGAGTTTGAAAAAAAATTACGTTTTAGCTTCAAGAAGTTTGCCATTTCTTGGCCTATTTTCGTCGGTACTGTGAGACATTTTTGCGGTTACAAATGTCTATATGTACGACAAAACTCGGAATATGATTATTGCGAGGAAATTGCCCCCTGCCCCTCCCCCTTTGGCTACGCTAGTGATTTGTTACTTCTCTTCTCCCTTTTCCTCCTTTTTCGTCTTTTCACTTTCTTGTTTTTCCTTCCTCCTCTTTTTCCTCCTTTCTTTTCTTCTCCTTTCCTTTTCTTTCCTTTCTTCTTCCTGTTCTTTCCGCTTCATTCCTTTTTTCCCTTTGTGTTTTTCTGTTTTCTTCCTCTTTTGTTTTTCTCATGCCCTTTTTCATTTTTTTCCGACGCGCCAGCTGCAGATATTTACCGACAATAGCCAGCGCAGTGGGGGGGGGTGTCACCCCCACACCCCCCCCCGGTAGGTACGGCCCGACTAGCGGGGGATGATCCAGCGCAGTCGATTTGACCATGGTCGCGTCACCTTCCGTTTGGCTTTCACTGGGCTTTTTAGGCTGAATTTTTATCCTTCCATTTCTGTCCAGTTTCTAGAATTATAGCAGATCCATGTACAGTTGTTATGCAGAGATAGTTTATACCGTTGAAAGATCGTTGTTTACCACAAAATAACTATAAGTAAGATTCTAAAGTTTTGGTTAAAGAATTTGCAGACACGTCTAGTGGTATCGCGTCTAGTGTATCTAGTGTACATGTAATAAAATTTTGAAATATTGTTTGCATTCTTAGACTTTTACAAACGCACTGGCAGTTGATGAAGACAGGATTTGCATTTGCTATGATCCATGACGTTTTTATTTAGTTCAGGAAAAATATTGTGTTAGGCAGCGTGTATGAATATCAGGATTGTCAGTGGTTCTGATTCTCAACCGGCCAAAATCAGTGGAAAACGCCAAAGTTAAATTGATACATTTTATGGGTAGCATACCGCGTAGGTTATTGGATTTGAATGACGTTGTTTTTTTTTTTTTTTTTTTTTTTTTTTTTTTGTTTTTTTTTTTTTTTTTTTTCTAATCCTTTATAACACCTTTCAAGGCGTAGTCTGGTTTGGGCACGACGGGAGGTGCCACATCTTGGGCGAGATGGCAACTAAAGTGCACATGGAGAGGTGCACGATCTTAGGGAGGTGGAACTAAAGTTGATAAATCAGGCGTTATTAAGCAAGATAAAAGTGGTGCAAATTTATCGTTTTGCTTGCCTGGGGCGGAACTCCTATTGGCTCTGCGGGGGGCTGACGTGGGCACGTGCCAACCCATGCCACCCCCCGCCCCAGCCTACGCCTTGCCTTTGTAACCCTGCTGCGGGCCAAAAATATAAAATTGGGCTGCTGTGGTTAACGCGCAGCCAATTTTGTACCCTGTGCCGCGGGTGAAGGAGCTTTTGCCACGGATTGACAAATCTTGTACTATGAAAAATATATAGGCCTATATTTTTTTTTCAGGTGTGCTGAAAAATGCCGACCCAAAACGCCCAACAATGGCAAAAACATTTGGCGGGCACTTCAATTTTCTGCCTGCCAGTCAAGTGAAAACCGCAAATTCGCGTGTATTTGGCGGACAAACTGCCAAACTGGTAACGTGATGTATTAGTGTATGTAGCCGCACTTGCCAAAAGCAGTCCACAAACGCCGGGGGGGGGGGGGCGCACTGTCATTACACACTCTTAAATGTTGGGCAATATACTGTTCCACACAACAATTGGTTGAAACTTTATCCACATAAGATGAAATTCTGGCGTAGTTTTCATACGCAATAATAGTGTGCTTTGGGTGAGAACTACCCAGTATGTTTTTTGAGATACCCAGAGTTGGATAAATATTTTTAACCAATTTTGTGTGGACAGTTTTATGTTGCCAACTATTTTTAACGAGTGCCAAGGTGTTGAACACATGCGCGTCAGTGACAAAACGCGTAAAAAGGGTTTTTTTCACGTCGGGCGATGTTACGCGCTTACTAAGGTATATCCAAAATCGAAATCAGGGGAAAATGGTATCTTTTCAGACTTGATTACTTGTTTAGGTATCTTTTCGACTTTGAATTACTTGTTTAGGGTATTGAACAGAAGCGTCAATTTTAAAAGGTATCTTTCCGGATTTGGAATTACTTGTGTAGGTATTCTGAGATCGACAGATTAAGTACTTGTTTAGGGTCCATTGGAAAGTCCATACACACGCATGGCGTACACATAGCAATGAACAATCAGCTGCTCATTAAATTTGGACTCAAATACTTTCGATGTCTCATTCAATTAAATAGGAAATCCATTAATTCATTATACAATTTTAGCAGCCCAAGAGGGTCCCCAACGCCCCAGCGAGTTGTACTAATCTTTTGTTGTTATTGAATTACACTATTGGACTACAGAGCCCGTCGCACGCGCGTCTCAGACGGTAGATGGCGCCCATTCACTTTTCCATTCAACTCGGTTTGAGTTTCACTCATCACTGATTGGCTCTTGGAGTTGCGATAATGAAACAAATGAAATCGTACAACCCTCAAAGTAATAATGTTCCATTGGATGGGACGGAGGTGGGCCGCAGTTGTGTAGTTTTTTGATTGATTTGAATTTATGTTTCACTTAGGAAATACCATCAGACGAAAAGATTGATATAATACAATTCGGTAACATAAACATCAGTAATATCTAAACTACCATGACAGCTATACAGCTGTCATTTTCGGACTGGGGATAACACAATTCCGAATTCATAGTTCTTAAGAAATCATTGAATCATCGTACACAAAGTAGTTGAACCTTAATAAAAATTAGACGTATTTTTATAGGTTTCAAATTAATGGTTTGCTGTCCTTTCTTCATTTCATGGCGTTACGCTGTAACTGTAAAACTCAGATTATGCCCAACAAACGAATCAACGATTGTTTTGCGAACCCCATCAGTGTTCTTTGTGGCCATATGCCAACGTTCACCCCAATGTAATAATGGCAATGGTGAAATCAATATTGTTTTGGTTCCCACATACTGAGCAGCTGGTAGTGCTGTAGCCATGAATGAACGTGCTGCACCCCTCGCTGCAGCCTAAACAATAAAATGTACTACTATGTTTGAAGGTAGGTCAAAGTCAAAATCTAACCTCTAAATCGAAAAACACATTATTCAGATCTAGTTTACATCTGTACTAGAACACTGCTTCAATATCATTTCAACTGACAGTCGATTCAGAGGACAACAGCACGTACGATGCACTGGCTATATTTCAGTTTGAACAGAGACACACAGCTCAGGACCCAATCAGGAATCAGGGTTTTAGGACTGTAAAAAAGACTCTTCAGTGTGTATGACAGCGGTGACAACGAGGAGAGAATTGTGATTAGAACTGGCAAAAGAACTCTTTATCTGAATTACTTGAAAAGGTTGAATTTGACCCGTATTATGAGAGATTGTGGAAGGTGCAATTGACTCAGAAATGACTTCATGTATAGGCGCTTTTGGTGATTATATGAAGGTAATTTCCATTTAAATCTTCACTTAAGCCACCTTTTTTCCATATGATTTCTTTTGATTTTTTGGTTTATAATATAATGGTAGTTCTCATATTTTAGTAATATTGTGTAAACATTTGAAATTACTCTAAAGCGCCTTATAGGTCCAGTAATTTGCTGAAAGCCAAGTATAGTTTTCCTCGCCGCACCACATCAGACAAAAATTTTTGTCATCTTTTGCCAAAAGTATTCTACATGTATATTGTCAACCCAGAGGGCCAGACATATTAGCGGTACGTAGATTATCTATGAGAAATCTCGGCCCCCCCCCAGATTTTAGATTTTGAGTAATTTCTAAAAAAAAAAAAAATGGGAGGATTTCAGAGCGGGCTAATTTCAAGGCATTGTTGCATCATAAAGGTGTATCTAAAACATGAAATTTACAAAGAATTTCATTTTTTTTACCATTTTACCACAATATACCTAGCTTTTAAGCACTATATACATATTTGATATTGTATTGCTTTTATATTGTATTGTATATCAACTCGGGTTATTGAATACTCTTGTTGGGATTAATAATTCTGCACGCTAGAGTCCATGATTTAACAAACACCATCGCAGGCGTGATATTACAAATGTACTAGTCGGGGGGGGTGGGGGCCGCGGCCAATAGAGGCAGAGGTTGGCGGCCTAATTTATTCAAAATCGACAAATATTCATAGGCGGTTTTTCAAGAAATTTTGGCGTTTTTTTAAATTTTCACCCCATCTGGTTTTCGCCCTCCTTATGATTTTACCCTGGGCCGCCGCCCCTTCACAAGTATCATAGTAGATACGCGGCTAGTGAAGAGGCGCATAGGCGTAAGCGTTTGGTCATCAGAAGCATCGAATGTTCCCTGGGAAAGCGGCAGTAATTTTCACGTGTCAGTGATACCCATCAAATTATTACAATGACGACAACACATTATACAGTGGGGGCCCATTAAAAGAAAGTAAGAAAAGAAAAAAAATTGAAGGGAATGAATACAAAATGAAAAACAAAAAAAAAAGGAAAGAAAGAAAAGAAAGAAAAGAAAAGAAAAAGAAATAAGTAGATTAATTAAAGGATACAAAACACGTTCGGATGTTTTTTAGTTGAATCTGCGGAACTTTATTCATATTCTTCTGACATCTCTTAGCGGGACAATACTATATTTTGATATACTACTGCATTATTCCATATCAGTCTCTTTTTCGCGCTAAGCAATCCAGGATATCCAAAATGGCCTCCACGGATAGTCCTTTCATCACAGGCTGTTCTTCTGGTATTGGTTTGCACTGTGTCATCATGGTCATGCTAAGCCAAGGATCCGCCCAGATGTCATGGTTTACGGGACGATGCGAAAACCTGGCCAGAAGCGGAGACTGGAAGAGGCGCCAGGAACGGCCCTCAATGACACGCTCTTCATCATCGAATCGACGTTCACGAAACACGACACGATGACCCATGTGGTGAAGACGCGTGCATGGACAAGCATTGTCGATTGATGTATTGAGTAGTAGTCAATTAAAGGTTGATGTCCTATAGCCTTTGAAACCGATATTGTTTGAATGAAACCCACCAGTTAAGTTTCACTTTTTAGGTTTACCATTTTAGTGCTTTGATCTTCATAATCATACACGGCCATCTTTGCATTAAACAACGAAAGAGTTCGCTGTAGGATTTTGCGTCCAGGGCATATCAGTACGCAGGGGGCGGGGGGTGTTTGCCTAAATGGCACATTATGGTCAGGGTCATCTATTTATGTAAGCCTTAATGTTGTATCATTTTCATGGTCACACAGTTATACAACCCTTAGTAGTACATTGTCTTCAGGGCCAAGATCATATTTCATGTTACAGTCATGCAAACCTAAATGGCACATTATGGTCATGGTCATCTATTTATATAAGCTTTAATGTTATATTATTATCATGGCCATCCAGTTATATAAGTTTTACTTGATATTATTACCATGATATTTTGGGTATAAAATAGTAGGATAATTCAAAGAAAATCAGATGCTGATCTGACTTTCGAGAGGGGTCGAAGCTAGGAGCAACTCCATCCAAAGCTGTGGATGTGGGACGCTGCGGCAGTGGATATGGCTTGCTCACAATTGGATCTGAGGAAGTTAGATTAACAGAACAACTCATTACATTCGTCCTACCTGGGACATCAGTCAATTGTGCCTGAAATTCGTTAAGCAACTGTTTTGCCTGAGACCGCTGTGTATCACTTAACTCTGCACAGACATCAACTTGCTCTGCATTTTCAGTCCGCTTTAATGCGGGTAGTCCTATATTCGGTCTCTCAACTGTATCTGACTCAACCTCCTCTTCTACAACCGAGATAGCATTTGCCTGTGCGGCTGCATTGTTATTGCTACGCTCGTGGTACTGTTTTAGTAGATTTACATGGTAGGTCTTTGTTTTACCACCAACATCAATGCGAACATCACACGGTCCTAACTTTTGTTTTACATCATAGGGCCCTTGCCATTGCATCAGTAGTTTGCTGGCAGAAGTAGGTCTCAAAATGAGCACCTTGTCACCTACATCAAATTTTCGATCTCTAGGGCCTAGCATTGTAGTACTTTCGGCATACCTCTTTGTGCGCGCTTAACTCATCGTGTGCTACCTGGCACGTCTCTTCCCAGACCTTTCACGGCAAGTCACACATATTCATAACGTTGTCTTAACCCTTCCAACATCCCCCTCTTACCCAGATAGACTTAATTCAGGGACAGAAGGTCGCACGCACAGTACGAACCCAGACAAGACTCAAACGGGCTGAGAACCTAAACTAGCTTCGCGGACTCTCGTAAAGCGAAAGCAGTAGCGCAGGGGAGATAACGGTCCCAATCGCGCGCCGTTTCAGCACTCATACGTT
>JZLH01S0163387.1:115810-130773 GCA_001188425.1 Eucidaris tribuloides
TTTTTCTTGCTAGGGGCGGAACTCCTATGGCTCTGCGAAGGGGGGGGGGGGGGGTGCACGTGCACCCAGTGCACCCCCCAGCCTACGCCCTTGTAGACGTAGCAATATGGAGAGACTTTTAAGACACTATTTGGCATGGTGGAGGTTTAATTTAAAAATCACCAAACTTCAATATAATCGAATTATGGTTCTGTTATTAAAAATAACAATACATCATATAGTAAATAGTATATCAGTAAATTAGTAAAGTTCCAGCTGTTGTTTACAGCAATGCTCTCCCCGGTATGGTTATTCTCCTCATTCACTGTGTAGAAGTACAATTATTCCTATTCCCAAAGGCAGGTGGGCTAATTTAGGGGGTTCAGGTAGCTATAACTCTTGTAAGCATTATTGGTAAAGTTCTTGAACTTGTGATCATTAACAGAGAACAACACCATTTATTTTCAAACAAATTACAGTTTGGGTTTAAGAACGTATGTCAACAACCTAGTACGGTATACAAATAAGTGAGGGTAGTAATGTTTATGGTCTAATTGACGCTAGTTTTGACCAGGTTGATTTATGTCAAACTCTTCTCTTTGTTAAATGAGAAGATGTCTGTCCACTAATTTGCAGGTTATTGAATATGTTGAATATTTATATAAATCAAAAGTTAAGGCTCAAATGGAATGGGGTATATTCTGATTACTCCCCTGCAATGAGCGGGGTAAAGCTAGGTGTTGATCTCACCGTGTCTTTTTCGTGTGTTTTATATGCTTTTGAAAGGAATTGCGGAAGTTGTTTTATTGGTAGTACATTTAGGGGTACTATTGCATGTACAGATGATCTGATTTCATTTTCTCCCTCTGCATTTGCACTTCAAGATATGTTGAAAATTTGTTTGATTTTGCGTCAAGATTTCATATACAGTTTAATTCTGCTGTAAGTCAGTTGATTGGTTTTACTCGTAGAAGTAAAGATGTTTTAAAAATATAAGCCGAAAGTGTACTATGTCTATAAACCAACAAATAATATTGTTATGTGTCAATCAATCATTTTAAAGAGTTTTCTGTCCATGTCCAAACTAACGTTGACAAGCTCACACCCCTCCCCCATTCTGGACACATCCAACATAGAAGTCGAAGAAATGGTCACTTGTATTTCAATTATGTACCACTTGTAACAGCGTTTGTAGCTGCCTGCCCAAGAAGTTTCTGATTTACAATGGCAGTCTCCGAGTGAGTGGGAAAGACAACTTAATGTGGGTTTTAGTGCCGGAGCATATTTCTGCTAAATAAGCCAGACCCAAATACTGATCATATGTTAACCCTCACGCTGCATTTTGTTGACATACACAATAGACCTTTTGATGGATTCTAGGATTAAAAATGGGTTTACCTAAAACATATTACTGATCATGATTAGCATCCCTTAGTACCTACGCTGTGTGAAATTAACACGTAACCATTATCAGTTCCACAGTTAGTGATTTATGATAGTATATAGCGTTATATAGATTATAAAAATTAGTTTCTGATTTCTTTCTTTTCCATCATCACATAGAGATGTGCCTGCTTCTTCCTCGTCCAGTCTCCAAGACAGGGAGATTTTGAAGATCGCTAGGGGCATACCACCAAACCTCTACATGGAACTCGGTTTGAAGCTGGAATTTGAGTACGCGGAACTACAACAAATCAAATACAATAATCCACGTAATATTGAGGGAGCCATTGTCGACATGCTGATGAGGTGGAGGAACAACTACCCCGACACGCCTGAACGACGGACTAGGCTAAGTGACGCAATGCGAGAAGTTGGACTACTTCTACATGCTGATAATCGTGTCGGTTAGTGTCATGAATGGATGGTTTATAAAGTGTGAACGTTATCGACTTAACAGCTGAAGTGTTTTTCAATTTTAACACATAATTATGTGCGTATCTGTACTTTGCGATTTGATACCATTATACATAAACATGATAAATCAAAGTATGCAATATGTGAAAATAGTACAAATGTTTCTTATTATTGTGTAAGTATTTTTATTTGTCGCTGTCGGGGATTATCAGTTTCTGTTTTGTACACCGGTTTTCATGTGTAAACATTTTACAAATAATAATTAGCGGGTAGCCAGGTGAGATATACATGGCATGTTGCTGAATACTTTCTAGGCAGCATATTCCTTTTTTTTTAATAATCCATAAGAAAGATAGAAGATAGGCCAAGAAGCAAAGAGAAGAGAAGAAGATGAAGAAGAAAGAAGTAAGAGAAGAAGAGAGAGAAGAAGAAGAAGAAGAAGAGAAAAAGAACGTATGATGATTATAAATTATTAGCTTTTTAATTTGTTTGGATATCTTACAGAAATGATGACATTACCTACGACTGGATTTCAAGACGCAGGCTCTATAATGTGAATCAGGTGGAACCTCATCAAAAGGTAAGAGGGATTGTCGTGATATAAACAATGTTTGAATTAGTATTTTTTGACATGCATTCAGTTATATATATCAAGCAAGCTCCAAGGGGTCAAATTTAATATGCATATTTCAAAGTCCAAGTATAGTTTTGGTAAATGTTATAAAAGAAATTCGTAATTATGTTTTTTAGAGACACTTATATGGTATTTTATTACCCTGAAAATGTCGTTCTGAAATTCTCACATTTTGGAGAAATTACTAAAAGTGTACAATGTTTGGGAGGGGCGGGCGAGACATCTCCGCGTAAGTAATGTACATACCCGCAATAACGCCTACATTTCACCGATAATTTTAAACATATTAATTTGTTAATGTAACGGTTTCTGAGTAGGTTTGATATTGATTCTTAATGTCTAGGGTGCCAATTGCTTATATCACATTGAGGAAAAGGTTGTCTGATTGACCGAAACTATACCTCGGCTAGTGTAGCAGTCGCAGGAGTAGGACTAGTATAAAGTGTCAGATTGTTACTTATGTCTAATATTAAATGTATCGAATCAATACTAATATTTGAAAATTCTCTTCATCGTAAAAAAAACCCTCCTTTACCATCATCATCATCAGTATCATAGTCATCATCATCATCATCATCATCCTGCTTCATTTTTTCTTTATCTTCTATTTCGTCTTTTCCTTATTCTCTTCCTCCTCCTCCTTCTTCTTCTTGTCTCCTTTTTTCTTCTTCTTCTTCTTTTCTTCTTCTTCTACTCCTTCTTTTCTTCTTTTTCTTCTTCTGCTTCTTCTCTTCTTCTTCTTCTTCTTCTTCTTCTTCTTCTTCTTCTTCTTTTTCTTCTTCTTCTTCTTCTTCTTCTTCTCTTCTTCTTTTCTTCTTCTTCTGCTACCTCTTCTTCTTCTTCTTCTTCTTCTTCTTCTTCTGCTACCTCTTCTTCTTTTTCTATATGCGCCTTGAAAACAAGTTCAACCGTGTTGACTTCCCTGAATTCCATATGACTACAATTAATACTACTACTATTACTACTACTACTACTACTACTACTACTACTACTACTACTACTACTACTACTACTACTACTACTACTACTACTACTACTCCACCTCCTCTTACGACTACTACTACTACTACTACTACTACTACTACTGCTACTACTACTACTATCATTGTTATTAATACTGCTACTACAATTACTACTACTGCTGCTATTACAATTACTAATGATAATACTACTGCTACTGCTAATACTGCTACTACTGCTACAATTATACTTCCACTACTAATGCTACTCCACTAAACCAGTACTGCTATACTTCCGTACCTTATTGCTACGCTATGCTGCGATACTACTGCACTATTACCAATACTACAACTACTATTACGGACAAACCGCGATGACAATGGAGATGTAGCTCGCATCGTCTTGCTTATGAAAGCGAGGGCATTCCAGCCCTTTGTCATCGCGGTTTGTTCGGTATGGCAAGCTGAGACGCCAGAATATCTCGGCGTTCCGATGACCGCCGCTGTTGAAAATTTGACAAATTTGGGAAACTGCATTGCCGCCGAAAAATGGCCCTAGAATCAAAACGCCTTACTCAAAATCAATGATCTTGGTATCATTTTATTGGAAAAAGAATGTTCTAACCAACGAAATAAAAAATGATGACATTTTGCCCATAATGGTGAAGAAATTAGCGATCGTACTCGTAGCATTCTTTCTGGGCCACCCCGTATAGTAGACAACTAGTGTATACTTGTTATGCTTTATAGGAAAGTACACCAGTGACTCTTTACGCAAATCGCCATTGACCCGAAAACAAGATCAGCTATGACGACTTCCCTGACTTATTATAACTACAGCAACAACTACTTGCACTATTGCTGCCGCAATTACTACTTCTACTACTACTACTACTACAACTGCTACAATTACTACTACTACTACTACTACTACTGCTGCTGCTGCTACTACTACTATTACTACTACTACTACTCCTGCTATATTGCTGCTGCTGCTGCTGCGCTAATACTACTACTACTGCTTCTACTACTTTCGTCTGCTTGTTTTTCTTTTTCTTCTTCTTCTTCTTCTTCTTCTTCTTCTTCTTCTTCTTCGTCGTCGTCGTCGTCGTCTTCTTCTTCTTCTTCTTCTTCTTCTTCTTCTTCTTCTTCTTCTTCTTCTTCTTCTTCTTCTGCTACCTCTTCTTCTTTTTCTATATTGCCTTGAAAACAAGTTCAACCGTGTTGACTTCCCTGACTTATGGGAAGTGGCTACAATTAATACTACTACTATTACTACTACTACTACTACTACTACTACTACTACTACTGCTACTACTACTACTACTACTACTACTACTACTACTACTACCAGTGTTGTAGTCAAGACCAGGCCATCCGAGACCAAGACCAAGACCAGACACCCCGACCAGAACTTTCCGAGACCAAGACCAAGACCAAGACCAGCGTTTCAATTGACACTAATTTTTGCATGTTTTGAGGATAACGTTACTTGTTACTCAGCATTAACTGCATGGTTACACATTGCAATTAGTCTGTAATATGATTTTTAAAGATTTAATAAAATTAACAGTTAATGAAGAACATTAAAAATTATATTTTCTTTGTTTCATTTGTCTATAAATGTCTCCCAAAGTTTAACGAAAATAGGCCTATGACTACGAGTCAATATGATAGCTACAAATTGCACAAACGACTGAGAAACAATTTCACATTGAAAAGAATACCTTTTCCATGAGCACATTTGCCAGAGCTACTGAAATACAGATCAGATAAAGAAAATAAAGTGTTGTTAATAATCTTATTTCTTTCATTCATTAATGGTTTTTCTTCATTCATTCTTGATTTTCTTACATTTCTATATCTTTCTTCCTTTTTTCTCACTTTTACATTCATTCTTTTTCTTTCTTTTTCTGTTTTATTCCTTTCTATTTGTATTTCGTCCATGCAGTCTTTTTTAAAATTTCCTTCTACCGTTTTCTCTTTCTTTTTCTTTGTTTTGCTAATCTTTTGAATCTTTATTCTTTTATTCTTTATTGTTTTTTTTTCGTTCTGCAATACCATATCTTTCTTTTTTTTCTCCTTTTCTTTACTTCATCCTTTCCTTTTCTCTCTTCTTGCTTACTTTTTCTATCTCTATCTTTCTTTCTCCTTTTTCTCTTCTTCTCTTTTTCATTAAATCCATTTTTCCTTCCTTCTTTCTATCTTTCTTCCTTTTTCTTACTTTGGTGTACCTTTCATTCATTCTCTTTCTTTTCTTGATTTATTCCTTTCTGTTTGCGATCTTTCATTTTTCTTTTGTTTTTCTTTCATTCTAGCCTATTCCCTTTCTTTCTTAATCTTTTAATTTTTTTGTTCAGTTTTTACTCTTTTATATTCATTTTTCTTTCATTCTACGTCTTTCCCTTGTCTTCATTCCTTTCTCCTTTTCTTCATTTTATTCTTTCTTTTTCTCTTTTCTTGTTTTTTATTTCTTTTTTCTCTTCTTCATTTGATTTTTCCCTTCCTTCCTTCTTTCTTTCTTTCTTCTTTCTCTTCTTTCATTCGAGATGCCTTTTCCCTTCTATCTGTTTTAAAATGTCTTTTCCTGCTATCTTGATGTCAATTTTCTTTTTTTCCAGTCTTCTTTCTTTTATTATTTCCTATTATGTTTTCTTTCTTGCTCTCTATTCTTCCAGTCTCTCCGTTTTTCTTTCTTTCTGTCTTTCTTTGTTATTTTTTTTCGGTTACATTTTTATGTTTTAATGTTCATTCCATACTTCTTCTTTTGTTTTCTACCATGTCTACTTCCATGTTCAATTATGAAAGGAACAACCAGAATATATTGCGTCAGAGACCCCACCATTGTCGGTCCTTATTTATATGTAGAAGATCTGTGTAAAAACTATGTTTGAACGCACTCTGCATGTTTGAACGCCCTATACAGTGTGTCTCAAAAAATGTGCAAGTGAAAACCGGTCCCTTTGGCAATTAGAAAATATTTTTGTGACATGATGCTTACATCAACGTCAAGAGCATAGTCTTAGCTTTGAAATACTGTTAGTTTTGTTCAATCTGCTTGTCTTAATCTTGAGATATGTTAATTTAATTATAAAGGGTAAAATCACAATTGTGCCACTTTTACTACAGTCCCTTGTAAACGTAACCCAATTGTGATTCCACCCTTCTGTTGTTTACAGCATATCTCAAGATTAAAACAAGCAAATTTATGTTGACATAAACAGGTATTACAGCGGTATTTTCTTCTGTCAAAGTGGGCGCTTTTCACTTGAACAATTTTTGAGACATGCTGCACCATGTCTCAATAAATTGTGCAAGCAAAAGGCACTCTCTTCGGCACTTAGAAAATATTCGTGTAATTTGATACTTACATTAACCTTCAGGGCAAAGTCTTAGCTTGCAAATGCTGTTTGTTTTGTTCAATTTGCCTCTTTTGATTTCAAGATATCTTGTAAACAACAAAAGAAATGTAATCACAATTGTGTCACTTTTACGAGAAGATGCTATCATTGACTGTGGTAAAAGTGGCACATTTTTTATTTTACCTTTTCGTTGGTAACTGAACAAATCTCATGATTAAAACAAGCAAACTGTACAAAACAAACGGTATTTAAAAGGTAAGTCTATGCCCTTGATGGTGATGTAAGCATGACGTCACAAAAATGTTTTTCTCATTACCAAAGAGTTCGCTTTGGACTTCCACAATTATTTTTGAGACACACTGTATAACATGCTGCAAAATTGCAGTTTGTACATGTACAACAATAAAGATGTTTACGTAAAATCAAACTAGTTGCTGGTCTCGGGCTGGTCTCGGCCAGAAAATCCGAGACCAGAAGGTTCGAGACCAAGACCAAGACCAAGACCAGAGGGTTCGAGACCGAGACCAAGACCAAGAAAGAGCATGCTGGTCTCGAGACCGGTCTCGAGACTAAGACCAGTCTCGAGACCTCCAACACTGACTACTACTACTACTACAACTGCTACTCCTCCTCCACCTCCTCTTACTACTACTACTACTACTACTACTACTATTACTACTACTACTACTACTACTACTACTACTACTACTACTATTATTGTTATTAATACTGCTGCTATTACAATTACTAATGATAATACTACTGCTACTGCTAATACTGCTATAATTATACTTTCACTACTAATGCTACTCCACTAAACCAGTACTACTACTACTACTACTACTACTACTACAATAACTTGTACTAATACTACTACTTCCGTACCTTAGTGCTACGCTATACTGCGATACTACTGCACTATTACCAATACTACAACTACTACTACTGCTGCTGTAGAAATTAAACATCACTCATTTGAAAAATATTTATCTCGATTTTGTGATAAGAAGATATAGTTATATTTTATGTAATAACAATAATAATAAACTAATGATGTAATTGCCCTCATAAATATTGCTACTACTACTACTACTACTACTACTACTACTATTACTACTACTACTATTACTACTACATGTACTACTATTACTATTACTACTACTACAACTGCTATACTTCTATTAATGCCACTACTAACTTAACTAGATTATTATAATTCTTTCTAAATTTGCCTGGATACTTAACAGATACACTCAGCGTAGACCAACTTCGGCAAGCACTCATCGAAGTTTATGAGGAGGAGCTATGCGTCATTCAGCCACGGCCTTGGGACAAACGGGACTTTACGAATATTGATAACTTATTCACCGTCGTTACTATGCGCAAAGAAGATGTGCCTGACCGGAAAAAGCGGGAATGCCAGAAAATCCGTTTGGAAAACTCCATCGACGACATTTTCAGCACTACGTTAAGGGGCAATTTGCCGAATAGAATTGTGATATTTGCCCCAGCAGGTCATGGCAAAACTACAGCTGTTTTGATGATGGCACATGACTGGGCAACAGGTAAAGCTACTTCTCCATTGAAAGATGTTCCCCTCCTGTTTGCCCTTAAAATGAGGCAAATGGATCCACACACATCGCTGGGAAAAGCAATTAAATCGCAGCTGCTTTCGGATATGAAGGAGGCAACTCCCAAGTCGATAGAGCAATTCATCTACACCCATCAAGAGGATTGCATCCTTATGTTTGATGGGCTGGATGAGTACGCTGAGAGCATTACTTCAAAGGAGGTCCCAAGTAATGTCATTCCCATCTTACGGCGTAAACAACTGAAAAAATGTCGCACGCTTGTAACCAGTAGACCTTTCCTGTCCCAAACCTTCGATGATTCGGAAGATCTCCGGCGCAGCTATGCATTTATGGACATAGAGGGATACACTGAGGAGGATTCCAAGAAGTACATACAACGATATTTCAGTGCTGATCCGGCAGAAGGGAATGCTTTGCGTACATACCTACATGGCAACGATCTAATCAGTGGCTTGATTATTGTACCACTTTTCTGCACAATGATATGTTGTCTATGGGAGGGGGACCGTCTTACTAATGTGTCTACCTTGTCTTCCTTGTTTGAGGGAATCATTCTTTTCATGCTGGAGCATTCAAAGAAGAATTTCGGGCCCATTTTACCCGACATCAACATCCTTCTTCAAAACCTCGGAGAGGTTGCACTCAGAGGGTTGCTGGCTGATAGGAGGAAGATCGTGTTTGATGGTCAAGAGTTCCAGGGTATCCCAGACCACCTGGCTGCTGGCCTCAAGCTTGGTCTTATCTCTGAACAGAGGGTTACACTGCGTGACTTCGACGAGCAGGGAAGGTCATCAAGATCGGACGTAGAGTTCTTCCATAAGCTTGGCCAGGAATACTGCGCCAGCAAGTACCTGTCCAGCTTACCATTAGAACAGCTACAAACCATTCTACAACAACTAAACAGCACCTATAAAACCAGGGAATTTGGAAATCTCTTCCGATTCGTCTTCGGGTCATCTAACAATACTCCTACCTGCATAGCAATCTTGGAGCATATCAACGGGCTTCGCTGGGACCACTCTGCCGACAAGTTCGCATTGATCCTCAACTGTTTCAGTGAATCGGCGACGTGTAATGAAGACATGTCGCAGGCTCTTCTAACATGTTTCAAGGAAGGAAAGTTGAATCTCTCCGATGCCTCCGGCAGCATAGTACTGGGGATAGAGAGACTGCCTCGTCTCGTGAAAGAAAAGGTATTAATATCTTGGAGAGTGACATATTAATATAACAACATCAACAACCATAGAAATAGTAACCTCTGCCAGATAAACGATGGTGTAAAATAATACTAATAGTAATATTAATAAAAAAATAGTAATGATGATATTAATAATTATAATAAATATAACAATAACAACAACAACATCATCAACAACAACAACAATAATAATAATAATAATAATAATAATAATAATAATAATGATAATATCAATAATAAGAATAATAAGAATAATAAGCAAGTTATGATAGCAAGAAGAAGAAAAAGTATTAACTATAATAATAGTAATCAATCATACTATTGATATAATAATAATGATAATAATAGTTAAATTCGTTACTATGACGAATGAGGTGATCCCCATGTACACTTTGATCACTGAGGTTGATCAGGAGTTCAAAGAGAATTTGACAACCAGTCTATATAACTGATCTCAGGTTTAAATCTGTACTCCCTGACGGTAGTCTATCTATCCAAGATTTCAAAATTTCAAGCGCGATAGAGTCCGTCATGATACTGTATACCAAATTTGGTTACCTTAGTTATCTCCAGTCACGAGATATAGAATAAATTCAGTTTACATGGATGACGTTACACATGATATCACAGTAATTCAGAGAACAAACTTATGCACGAAATCATATCTACACCTCAGAAGCTACTAGGTGTTAAAAATAAAACTTGTCAATTTTGTTATTTAATAACACAAAAACTGTACACCAGATAATACTGGCATGCAGATGAGTTATCGCTGAAGAGTGGACATTTTTGGTGGAGGTGGTTTGAGTACGATATCAATAATCATTTTCATGTAATTCATGCATATTTAAAAAGTTAGCGTTGAGATTTTGCTAAATATCCAACCCCCTGCACAAAATTGAAACTGCACAGAAATCAAATGGTGTGTGTCAGAGTGTGTGCCTTGTCCATACACAATAGCAATAGACAATGGCTGTGCATATCACCATTGGAGACTCTGGAATGTGATATTCTCATCTGGGTCTGGGGAAGATTATTGCTTTATCAATATTCATAAGAAAGTAGCCTGGCTCCTACTAGTCTTTATTTACAACCTTTGTAGAAATTAAATCAAACTTCCTGCCCTGAATATTTTTTTAAATGTTTTTAATGGATTTGAAGTGTCGAGAAGTGATTCCATACAATCAAAATAATTATTTCGATGCTGCTGATAATGATGTAATTTAATAATGAACAAGTTTACGAAGAACAAGGAAATCCATGATTGATGGTAACACTGAAAACTAATGTTAGTTAGCTTGAATGGCAAAATTTGGTACTGTATGACAAAGCATGGAAACACATGCTTGCATCTTACCCTACATGTACACCTTTCATTGAGACTACCAGTGACCAGGCTGATTTCTAATGAATATTAATAAAGCATTCATCTTCCCCAGACCCAGATGAGAATATTGCATTCCAGAGTCTCCAATGGTGATATGCACAGCTATTCTGTATTACTATTGTGTGTTGCTATTGTGTGTGGATAAGGCACACACTCTCACACACACCATTTGATTTCTGTACAGATTTCAGTTTTGTACGGGGGGTTGGATATTGAGCAAAATCTGAACCCTAACTTTTTAAATAAGCATGTATTACATAAAAATGATTATTGATATCGTATTCAAACCATCTCCACCAAAAATATCCACTCCTCAGCTATAACTCGTACTCATGCCAGTATTATAATTATGTTGCAAAGTGTTTGTGTTATTAAATACCAAACTGACAAGTTTTATTTTTAACACCTAATATAAGCAATATACAGAAGGCTTATTGGTCATTCAGGAGAGTTACACGTAGGCTTGTGGCTGATTTGAAATATATGTGTTTAATCTATATCACAGGCGCGCTCACGTTTTCAAGTTTTCGGGCGTGAAGGCGTTAATTCAGGGCTAGATGGTCTAAAACAGGATCTAAGGGATGAAGAATTCAAACTGACATTGCAAAGCATCGAAAAAAAGGGATCTTTGCTCAAGAAAGGCGATGTGTTATAGCTAAAACCTCCACGCGTTTCTATACGCACTCGAACGAAAATGCTCAAAATGGCCTGAAACATGTACACACTATAAGAAATATAGGTTCGTCTTTGCACCTTTGCAGACCAATGTCACACTGAGAGCACCTTTAAAAGTGCAAATTTGCACTTTCTGAAAGGTGCAGGATTGCACCACAAAAATTTGTTTAAAAGTATTCTTCTTTTTCTTGCAAACTGATTTTGTGTGTTTGTGAACCACAATTTACGTTCATTCAAGTGTTATTTATATTATTTACAATATAATGCAATTTATTATCATTTACAAATATTTAAAAACGCATGCATATATTATGAACTAGTCTAGGTTCTAGCCGTTTCTATTTCGGTTTAATTTCTCCGAGTTGCAGCCAATACTCGAATATCGCGCCAAGCCAAGTGAGGGCGATTACCCCAGTGATTGCGTCGCCCGAAAAGAAACGCAATCACTGGGGTAATCGCCCTCACTCGGCTTGGCGCGATATTCGAGTATTGGCTGCAACTCGGAGAAATTAAAACGAAATAGAAACGGCTAGAGCCTAGACTAATAACCTGCCGGGGCTCGAACCTTCCGCACGTGAGGCGGACGCTCTACCCACTTGGCCAACACGCTGGCCGTGAAGGTGTGTATTTTCACATAATTATATAGTGTTGGAGCCGACGGTGCATTATTTTCATCCTTTCAAGGGGCAAACTTTGGACCAAAAGGCCGTTTTTGTAATATGTTCAAATTCCATGCATACCTTCTAAACAAAGGTTGTTCTTGACAAAAATGTGCACCTAAAAGGTGCAAACTTGCGAACATGATAGAGTGGGGCGAGCACTCAGCCGTAAAAGGTGCAGATTTGCTCGAATGCCGCGGCAGAAAGGTTACAGTTCGTTATTCCGAAGGTTCGTAATTTCGAAGGTTCGTAAATTGCCTATACCTCGATGTTCGTTAGTCCGAAAACGAAAAGGGGTTCGTTAATCCGAACATTTGTGGCGTTATTCCGAAGGTTCGTTAATCCGAACATTTGTGGCGTTATTCCGAAGGTTCGTTAATCCGAAAACAAAATAGGGTTCTTTATTCCGAAGGTTCGTTAATCCGAAAATAAAATAGGGTTCGTTATTCCGAAGGTTCGTTAATCCGAAAACGAAATAACGTTCGTTACTCCGAAGGTTCGTTAATCCGAAAACGAAATAAGGTTCGTTAGTCCGAAAATGAAATAAGGTTCGTTAGTCCGAAACTGAAATAATCTGTGGCGAAGCCGGGAAAATCGGAAGGGCAGGCGTGGTTGAGGGGGGGGGGGTAGAATCACCGTTGCTGTTCAATTGTCATGAGGGTTGGAAGGGGCTGATCTATCATTACCATGGGCGATTAAATACGCAGAATTCTTTCAAAGGGGTGATCATAGGCTTATGGGGCTAGTTCATTTTCATGCAAGAATCGATATCATGTTGATCTTTCATCGCCAGACCTGTAAATTTCGCTGGGGGAGTACTGTTGCATTTTGAAATTGTTTTGTCCAAGTTCAAAATTTCTGCTAAAAGATCCATTCTTGATTGTTTACCACTTACAAACCTAAAAACAATGTCGCTCTGTGCGGGGGGGGGGATGAGGGGTGGTTTGGACCAGAACAGGAGCGATTAAGACCTCAAACAGGGGCGTCGATCCCCCTTTTTTGGCTGGGGGGGGGGCGGGCAAAACAGCCATCCGCAGCAATCGTAGCCAGCTTTTTGGAAGGGGGGGGGGTCAAGACACACTTAGTTCGCATTAAATTTATATGTGTATGTACATAATATATATATATATACATGTACAGGGGAGGATCCAGCTTTCGCCAAGTAGGGGGGGGGGGGAATTCATCCACATTTTCCCCGATCGGCCGTTCAAAGCTGATCTTTTTTTTTGGTTTCTTTGAAGGGGTAGTCCTAACAATTCTTAACTTTATTCTTATAAACAAAATAATTGTATTTCATAAGCCCTAATTAAATAATGCGAGCGCGAAGCGCGAGCTAAATTTTTTGAAAATTTCATGTATTTTGTCCTAAAAATTGAACATTCTGAGCAATGTTTGTGATCATGAACAAGATGCGTATGTAACTAAATAATTACTGCCAGCGCGAAGTGCGAGCTGAAATTTTTAATATACTGGCCTGATCGAAAAGGGACCTGTTAAGGACTGTTTGCAGTTCCCCATGGAGACGATAAATGTTTCAACAATCAAATAATGCGAGCGCGAAGCGCGAGCTGAAAATTTTTGATATTCCGACCTAAAAACTGGACATTCTAAGCACTATCATGCACAGGATAGGTACGTTACTAAACAATTGATGCGAGCGCAAAATTTTTGAGATTTAGACCTAAAAACCGGACACTATTCATATTTTGTAATCATGAAAAGGATGGGTATCTTCCTACATGAATAATGCGAGCGCGAAGCGCGGGCAGAAAAGTTTTGATATTCTGATCTGAAAAAGGGTCAGTTGAAACACTATTTCAAGCACTATATGTATAGGAAAAATTGTGAAGAGGATATTGATCGCACCTAATAAATGATGCGAGCGCGAAGCGTGAGCTGTTTTTTTTTATATTTTGACCTAGGTACGGGACATTTAAAACACATTTTGTCATCATATTGTCACAAGCGACCTAGAACACTTCCAACAGCCGCTTGTACAACATGCATTCCTTGCATACACACAACCAACCACAGCAATAATGGAAAACTTTGCGCAGAACGCAGAAGTGCAGATATAAGATTGCTCCTGCCTTCTGAAGCAGCCTGTTATTAGTCTCCCCTCAAAGTCGTATTCACAATATAGTCATAATTTATTATCCGCAGTTCGAATATGATACTATGTCTAATATTAATCTTTATATTAATTATTGATGTTATGTTATACTTTTAAAAATTTGTTAATATATTTTGATATTAATTATATCATTAAGGAATCATTATGAACGATGTTATTCAGATTATATAATATATTAATATAAATTAAACTTATTTTTTTATTGATAATTTTGAATATAAGATTATTTTGATTATATTATATAGTATTATAAATAATAAATATTAATATACTATATTGAGATCTTTATTATATTTATTTAAATTATTTGAGTAATATAGATTCTGTATGTTTTAATATATATAAAATATGAAGAATATCGGTTAATCGATATTATTTTAGTTTAATTGAGATTATGATTGTTTATGAAATATTGTTATATAAAGATTTTGTATGTGTTATATTTTATAAGTTATTTATAGATATTAGATAGATTATATAAATATGATATTGAATTGATTTATATTTTTTTGAATATATAAGAAAAT